>CM053785.1:539165618-539218118 GCA_028749045.1 Cupressus sempervirens
TTTGGTTTTACTATTAATCTTTCTTAAATGTGGTTGTTTAGTTGGCTTTGGATAGTGTTATCCTTGGCAATCTTTCGCTGATCTACTTTAGGTTGGTGTGCCTTGTTTGTGTTATTAGCTCTTGGGGTAACTGTTGTATTAGGTGAAATTATTGGAAATATATATTTGAAGAGATTGTAAAGGGTTTTGGGGCCACTTTGAAACTTATTTTTACCATTCACTAAAAACATTCTCTTTAAGTCTTTCAGCATTTTTCCAATATTATTTTTACTCCATTTGGTTCTTAAACTTGTAGCCCCAAACAATTTATTACTATCTATAGATGTATATCTAGATGTGTGTGTGTGTGTGTGTGTGTGTGTGTGTGTGTGTGTGTGTGTGTGTGTGTGTGTGTGTGTGCGCGCGTGCGCGCGCGCGTGTGCGTGTGTGTAAATATGTAAATATATGTGTATATATGTATATGTATTTATATACATATACATATACATACATATATACATGTATATGTATATGTATATAAATATACATGTATATGTATATGTATATAAATACATATACATATATACACATATATATACATATTTACACACACGCACACGCACACGCACACACACACACACACACACACACACACACACACACACATAGAGAAATGTCTAGTTCCTCTTGTATTATGATGCAGTGGATTAAACATGAATTCTTAGGAAATATGTTCCTAGGTTTTTTCCCCTTGATATAAGATTCTCTATTTCTATGTTAATTGAGGATAATCTTCCTAGATTACTCAAATTTGTTTCTAAAATTGTCTATACACTTGGCATATCTAACTATTACCAAGATTATGTTTAACTAGTCCAAATTTATACCTACTTAGAAAGAATTTAATATTTTCCTTTTGGTATAGTCTTGTAATCACAAAACATGTATTAGATAGAAGAATGAATAAAGTTAAATTCTAACACGTTATGCTAGTATAGCTATAATCCCAATGAGTAAGCCTTGGCATCAAGGTTCAATCCTTCATCTAAAGTTTTTTTTAAATGCATATTTGGGTTCACCTCCCAAATCTTCCCCTACAAATTTGGATGGTGTAATACCCCAAAATTGGCACATTTCCCTGTAAACCAATTTTGGTCTATCTTGATCAACCCTAAGTCCTATTTTACTAGGCAATTCCTATATCAATTATCACTACTTGACCTAATTTTTAGATGTAGAAAACCCTAATCTGCATTAATCACATTCTATATTTAATTCCTAAGTATGGACTCAAATTAGCTACATTTAATCTATTGATTAAATTTTATTTAATTATAAGTGTTCATACTTTAATTAAATTAAATTACTTCTTTAAGCTAATGTGCGAAGGAATTAAGCACATTTAATTTAATGAGATAATGTCTTTATTTCAAGTATTGGGTTTAATTACTCAATTAATTAGAAATATGCATTTATGAAGTCATATCTCATTTTTATTAAATTAAATAATCTTCCAAATCTTATCTTTAGTTCAAGAATGGGAATTCTACGTGATCTATCTTTTGAATTGGAATTGACTTAATCAACTTATTCTCACACTCAGGTAAATTTTAGTTTATACTTAGGATTTGACTTAGTTAACCTCACCTATACTAGGAATTTTCCATCCTGACTAAATCTCAGCTTCAATCTTGATCATTCCCTCCAATTGATCTCAACCATTGGTTGATTTTGAGAATTCTATTTAAGAGGCTTCTAATTCCTCATTCTAGGAATGAGAATTGAATTGCATCAAATTACTGTCAAAATAAATACTCAATTGCTTAATATTTTCATAGCTTTTATAATTGCTTAGCATTAAATATCATCTAGATTAAAATGCACTCATATAGCTTAATTTTCTTTTCCTATTATTAGATTAGAATTTTATTTCATCTAGATTAATTGCACTACCATATAGCTGCATAAATCCTTTGTACTAAAAGGTCTAGTTTCCCGCTTATCGGTTTAAGAGCAAAGGAAAAATTCTTCTAGTTAGAAGGCAACAAGTTGCACTATTATATTACTTGGATGAACAATTCAATGTTCATTCTAAGATGATTTTTTAGATAATGACCATGTTGAAGTGCATGTGAGGATCCGAGGCCCACAATTCACATATACATCTCTGGTGCCCATCATGGGGCCAAGAAATCAAAATTTTTGGCCTCATTTACTCTATTTTCTACATTTTTAAGGACTCTATCATGGTTGTCCATACCATTTTCTAGATTTTCACACAAGAAATTTCATTTTTGTGCAAAGAAACTAAGATTTCACTCCCTGTTATGCACTTCCTCATGTAAGAAACTACCAATATTTTGTTTCCTCATAGGGCTTTTTATACTTCCTCATGCAAGGAAACCCTAAGTTTACACTTCCTTGTGGAGCTCATTGCACTTTCATGCAACATGTGCTATTTTTATTTGCGCGAGACTTGACACTAGTAAACTAAAAGTTTTAATTTTTGCTTCATTTTCATGGTTTCTTTGATCTAATGACTACTTTTGCAGCATTTATTTGATGATATCTAACCTCTAATGTATCTTAATAGTGGTTTGCAGGATGCTCGGTGAAGACACCTTATCAAAAACACTTGAAACATGTACTAATTGTGTGATTGCAAGACATTTGCCAATGATATGCATGTCAAAGACTCATTTCAAACCCACTTAAACATCATTTCTTTTTTTATTGCTTTTCACACATAGTATAAATAGGGCTTGTGAACTTCATAGGGTGAAAGATAGGGGAATAGGGGAGTATGCTCTTTACTATTTGGAAGTGATGCCCAAGAGTAAATAAGAAACCTAGAAGCCTCTAAAAGATGGTACCCGAGGGAGGCAAGCAAGTTAGTGGTTCTCCCAAATGAAGCCTTTGATGAAGAGAGATGATGATTTCCTTTTAGGGGATCAAAGTCTCAAAATAGGACAAGGTGGGATTGATAAGCTAACTCGGTGATGAACATGTCTTGCATGTTTGGGTAAGTTGACAATGTAGAGAAGTATGCTCTTTCTCCTTAAGGGAAATTAAAAATTTGGACCCTTAGATCTGAGCCACCAATCCAAGTCAACCTTTAGAGGGCCTACTAGAGCAATCCAACCTCTAGGAATGATCCAAGTGAGCACACTCCTTTTGCTAGAGATTCCAACTTACTATAATAAAGAAGCTTTCTAGAGAGAAAGACTCCAAATCCATATTAATTTCCTCTTCTTCATTTTGATATCACATGTCAAGAAGAGGTGCTATTTTTTGCACTGGCCAGTGCTAGCCTCAGTCTTGCTAGTTAAGTGTGTGCACTTTTAGATGCTAGTATAGGTTGCTAGCCTCAACTTTAATTACAAATCCACTAGGGGTTAACATGAATGGAAGCTAAGTAAAAACCTCTTATTTGCTACTTGGTTCACCTCTAAAAGGGGGCATAATCTTTGTACAAGGAGGGGGAAGAATCTCTCCTATAGAACTCACCATAGGCATGTACCTAGGCATTCAAAGGGTGTATAAGCACTTGACACCTGCCACAAGGGTGTTCATTCAATGTATATGTTATTGATGTTGAAATCTAATTAAAATGATCATTAATAAGAGAGATTGTTAAGAGGGAGAATTGTTGAAGAAGACTATGTGTTTCACTCATTGTTTTGTCACTAATGTCAAACCTGCTATTTGTTAGTAAGACAACTGCTTATAAGATTCAAGTACTATTACTTGATTGATGAAGAAGATTTGATCAATAAGAGGTAACAATAGCACCTAGAGAAAAGGTTAAGTTATGATTATGTAATGAAGTACATAGATCAGTTAAGATAGTGATGACATGATGTATTGATGATCTACTTAATGTTACAAAATGTTGGCTACACTTAAAAAGTTTAGAAGAACAAGTTAACAAAGTTTGTCTACCAAGCCTAACCGAGTGGATAGTAGGTGTCAAACAAAGTCAGTGCAAGTTTAGCAGAAAGCTAGTTTGAGCTGAGTGAAAGAAAACTCTAGTTGATGCCAAGAAAAATAGTTGATGCCGAGTAAAGTTTAGTTGATGTCAAGCATTAGTAAACTTTAGTTGATGCCAAGAAATGTGTCGAGCATTAGAAGATTGATAATGCCAAGCTATTGCATTATGTTAAAGATCAAAGATTTGCCAAATCTAAGCCAACAAGTTTGTTTTCTTGAAACTTGTGAACTAGGAGGAAGATAAGGTTGATGAGCTAGTGGCACAAAATTTGATGTAAACTATTTTTAAGAAAATTCTAATGGATTCTAGGAGAAGGTTCTAGAAAAGACAAGATATGGGGTAGATACATTGTATCCTACCTAATCTATCCAAAAACCCTAATTTGGACAATGGAAAATGAGTGAAAATATATCCTAATTTCCCATTTATAGGAATGTTTGGTCATAAAGAAAATGTGGTTTTTTCCTTGTGCAAGAACCTAAGGAGGAGAAGGAATTAAGGGTTTTGCTTCATCAAGTGACCCAAGAGAACAGTCTGCAATGACATGTTAGGTAAGAAGGCTTAAGGAGATGAATGCTTGAAAGGTGAACAAGTTGTCAGAGCTACAAAGTATGAAGGCCAAGTAGAATGGAACATTAAATATAGATCTATAATCTATAAGAGAAGTTGTAAGTTCTATCAGATCAAAGCTCTACTATTAATCTCTAACAATTGTATTAGTCTAGTGTAAATCTTTTGGATTAAGGTTGACCTAATAGTCATCAGAAAATCCTTTAACCGAGTGGCATTCCCATTGAATGGCCTAAAGTCCTCTAACAAGGCTCAATTCTAATAGGGTGATTGAAATCCTTTAACCAGGTCACATTTAAAAGTGTGTATTGCAACCTTTAATAGGGCTGGCCTTTCACAGTGCATCACTCTAGAAGAGTGGAAAACAGAGTAGCATGTTACTAGTGCTTTTTCCCAAATTGGATTTCCATGTAAATCATTGTGTCAAGTGTGCTGATGAATGTGTTGTGTTTCATGTTTTACATTTCAGTAAAATGATTTGACAGTAACATACAAGTTTTAGTAATTACACAATGGATGCATGCATGGGTATGAATGTCTTATGGGTTCACTAACTTGTGGAAAGTTTTATTTATATATCTAGACCTTGGATAACTGATTCACTCCACCCCCCCGCCCACCTTAGTTATTCTAAAAGTATTCCAACAATTGGTATCAAAACCATCTACTTAAGAGGACTAGTTTTAAGGTACTAGAAGCATAAATATTGAGATGTCTAAAAGAAAGGTACCCAAGCTCAATAGAGATAACTTCCCTACATGGAAAATTTTGATGAAGCTACACCTTGGAGGAATTGGAGATCATGCACAATCTACCATTACAGTGGAACATGTTGATCCAATTAGAGCCCTAACTACTAAAGATATGAAGAAGAAGAAAGAGCATAATCAAGCAATGTTGGAGATTACCTCTGCCTTGAGCTATGCCAAATTTGATGATATCAAAGGTTTTGACATTGCAAAGAAAATGTGGGATGCCCTACACACCAACTATGGAGGAGACAAAAATGTTCAAAGAGCCAAATTTGAGATCCTCGAAGGTAAGTTTGATGATATGAGAATGGAAGAAGGTGAAAATATTGCTAAATATGTTGCTACAATAAAAAGAAGTTGTTAGTGCAATAAGAGGAGCTACTAGTCATATAGAGGATGATACTGTGTTAAGTAAAATCTTGAGAGTATTAATGCCTATTAATGTTATTAGAGTTTCTAAAATTCAAGACTTGAGATGTATTCCAGGAAATGATCTAACCCTTGAAGGTTTGGTAGGTAGACTCGCTACTTTTGAGCTATCTAACTTTGATAATTACAAACCTAAGAGCCTCGAATCTACATTCAAAGCTAAGTTGTTATTGAAGGAATCTAATGAGGTGAAGCAGAAGAAGAAGAAAAGAAAGATAAAATATGTATCTAGTGATAGTGATACCGATGAGGAAGATGTTGAACAATTCGAAGTGCTACTAGCTAGAAGATTTCACAGAGGTAAAGGCAAGTTCAAAGGTAAGTTACTAATCATTTGTTTCAATTACAATGAGGTTTGTCATATTGCTACAAGATGTACATAGAAGAAGAACTAGAGATGGAAACAAGTACAAAAATAGAAGAGAAGATGACAGCAGAGATTATCAAAACAAAGGCAAGAAGTCATCCTACATTGTTGAAGAAGAAAGTAGGGATGAGTTTGATGAGCATGATAATGAAGTGGTGTATGTTGCAATGAAGGATGAAGCTGATGAAGCTAATATAATTGCACTTGTGACTTGTGTGAACAAAAATGATAAATGGATCATTGATAGTGGATGCTCACAACACATGACTAGAGACAAAAGTAAGTTCATTACCTTAACTTGTTATGATGGAAATAGTGTAAGATTTGGTAATGATGCTGTGAGGCCTCGCCCCAACCCTTCATAGCCTTAGTTGTTATTTTATCATTTTGACACTCACGACTCGAGATGTCGAGACATTATCTAATACGTAGAACATATTATATTATTTCATGTTACTTTCAGATATATTGATGTTTGTCATTTAATGTTTTATGTATATGTATGTTGATGAAATCGGTAAATGTACGATTGATGCTTTGATTTAAGAGATTTTAAATGGTTAAGAATTAAGTAGGATGGAAGAAACCTTGATTGATGTATGGTTCAATTTATGTGAATTTTTGATATGTATATATGTACATGTGATTTTCGGGACTACTAATGTGTGCAATGAGTGTGCAAATAATTTTAATCGAGGAAACCAACGGAGGAACATAACTGATCCCTATGTGTTAATTTTGGAAACCTTTTTGTTCATAATTTGCGTATTGTATTGTGAGATGTATGTATGTATCTTTCCGTGTTTAGTAAATGTGATTGTCTCGTAATTATGTTCTTTTGGTGTCACTTGACACTCGTAAATTTTTTATGTTCTTTGCGTGCTAGCTAGGGTTGTTGTGTAGCCTTTGGACCTAAGTCAGTTTTAGTCAATGTCAGTTTGCTAATTTGGTTATGAATCGAGTTTAGTCATCCCTAATTTGGATTAGTGCTTAATCTGCTTTTTGAGAGTTGTTAGTGGGTCCTAATTATTTCCTAGCCTTTTTGTAGCTCTAAACCTTTTTCCTAAGGCTTAAAACATGAAATTATTCTACCCAAAGGGTATGGGTATGGGTTAGGGGTCTTTTCCAACCCCTAAGCCCCTTTTATTGACTTTTGAGGTCACTCAAAAAGTCTCTTTTTGCCTTTGTGCGAAAATTGACCACAGTTCCATGTAATGCCTCACCCCACCTCCTTTTAGTGTCTAACCATAGTGAGGGTAGAGTTAGGAGTTTCTAGAATTGCAAGTGGGTGGGAGAAGTTATGGATCCTTTTGAGTGGTTGAGTTGGAGGCTTATTTAGAGGCCCTTCTTGGACTTGTGGAGTTTGTTACCCAATCTCTACATTTAGAGAGGAGTTCTTGAAGATTGAAGCAAGGAGAAGGAAACTCTACTCAAAAAAATTCATTGCCATTACCTCTTTGTGAAGGTTGGAATTCTCATCTCCCTTGTTCAGATTTCATTCTCGTTTCATGCTTATGCTACCTTGTTGTTGTTTCAATGTTTGTATGGTTGTGGGTATGTTGGGAAGCTTTGAAAACAATGTTATTTTTGGATGATTTCCTTACATGTTTATGTTTGCAATTTTGAGATTTTCTTGCATGGGTGTTTTGGTATTACTCACCCTTGGAGAGGGCAGAAGTGACCAATTTTGGGAAAGGTCTATTTAGTCAGACTCCAACCAGTGTAGAGTCTCTTCTCAGGATGAGAAGAGGGAGAAAGGGTAGGGTGTTATGGGCCCCTACCTGTCAGCACAAACCTTGTATGATTCTGGTATGTTGAAATGGAAGAACAGAAGTTCTTGGTATATAGCCCCGATTGGGCATTTGTTTGGTGTTGTGCTTGACTTCTCTTGGTTGGAAGAATCCACCTTTTCCTAGTTTTGATTCATTGTGAATCCTATTGTGTAAACCATGTATGAGTTTTTATGTTGATTGTCTCTTGGTTATGCTTAGTTGTCACCGGATCAGATTTTGTTCCCTCCATGGTTCTAGTAATGTGTTGCAGAATTGGATATGGAACCCTTGATGAGGGCCATGAAGGAGATTTAATTTAAGTGATGTAATTCAGGATTGAAATCCTATGTTAGTTGTATCTCAAAATTGTGTTGTAATGGCAATGATGCCGGGTTTTCTTCCTGGTTCTTTCTCGGCTGAGCCTTTGAATCAGGTTTGCCAATAAAATTGGTGTTTGAGTAAAATTGTTTATCTTGTGATTTAATCGAAATTTCATTAGATGGATGCACATCAGGAATAAGAAGTTTTGAGAATGGTTTAATTGAACAAATTTTCAAGTCCCTTATATGCTCCTTATATGTTCAAAATGATAATTATGTTAAGGTTATTACAAGTCCTTATAGGTTTGCTTTGTAAGGAAATTTGTGACAAAGATCGAATTATTGCAATCCAAGTTATATAGGAGACCAAATAACCATGGTGTTATGTGACTCAAACCATGGTATCTATGTTTTAAATCTATTCAAAAAAAAATGCATGGCTTTGAATTCTATACTTAGAAAATTTTCATCAAAAAAAAAATGTTGCAAGAGAGTAAAACTCTCTGCCTTTTGTATGGGAGAAAAGATTTAATGGATTTGAGCAATAGAGAATATTCTTTAGATGATCCTTTTCTTTTAATTTAAATTTTGAAATTTAACTAATTAGAATTAAAACATTGATATACTTGTTAAGTTTACAAAGAAAATTCAAATAATATATTTATGGCATCATATTTTAAATATCCTTTTCTTACCAATTTAACTTTCTAATTTATTGTCCCCCCTTGGTTTTTATCTACCCCTAGGCGAATTGATTGTTTAAGTCATCATGCATGTTGATGACATCATTTGTTCACCCATCACAAACTTGGGTCAAATGTCCTTGTTTAGCAATGAGTTCACGTTTCTTGTTTGAGGAATGCATAAGTTTCAGTTTATTTAATTTTTTTACCTTCATGTTATCGCCCACCTTGGAGGCCTGTGCAGGCTTGGGGCAGAGCGTTGTCCCAAGGACAGCGCTTGGGAAGTGCTTGCCCAAGTGGGACATGGGAGTAGGGTGGGCTTAGGGGGATGTAGGGTAAGGGTAGAGTTAGTAGGTTAGTTAGTTAGGTTAGCTTTGTTTAGTAGTTAGTTTTGTGTTATAATTTATTTAATAATAATTTTTTTATTGTAAGTTTTTTTTTTGTAGTTAGTTTAATTAGTTTATGTTTTAAGTTATTTTATTTTTGGCATGGTAGTTTAGTTATTACGTTAGAATGTAAGTTAGTTAGTATATGTTAAGTTATTTGTTAGTAAGTAGTTAAGTTAATAGTTGTTTTAGCTTTAGCATGTTAGTATTTAAGTTAGTTAATTTATTAAAGTTTTATGTTAATTATTGTTTGTTATTTGTTAAATATTAATAATTTTAGTTAATTGATTAATATGTTTGTTTTAATGTTAATTGGTTTAAAGATATATGTTAATTCATGAAGAGTTTTAGTATAAAATTAGTTTAGTTCAATTGCTTGTATTTTGTTAAGTGTTAGTTAATAGATTAGTTTGGTTGCTTATAAAAAGTATTAAATCTAGAAAGTTTCCTTAAATAATTTAAAAATCAATAGTAAATATAATGTTAATTAAGTAATGGTTATAATAAGAAATCAATTAGTCTTAATTTAAAAATTAAAGATGTAAGTTAGTTTTGATTTTGATTCATTCAATTGTTAGATATTATGGATATAATCGTTAAATTTAGATTTGATTTCTTTTAACTAATTTTTCAATGTATTTAGTGTTGGTATTGAAGTAAGTTTGAATTTTTTGAGTACTAATTAGTTTTAGACTTCAGGTCATTGTCTATTTAAAATAAGTTTTATTGTCGATGTTATTTGCTCAGTTGTTTCATTAAACTAATTTTGTAGTCATCTACATCTTTGTTTAAATAACTTTTACTATAATGTTGTATAAGAAATGTAAGAACATAAGTTTATCGATATCAATCTTAACGATGTAATCGTCCTCATGTTTATAATCTTAAGACGTAATGTAGAGAACCTATACTTAAAATGTTATCTCAATCATTTCAACTTAGAGCATGTTTAATTATTAATTATTATTCAAAAAAAATTGTTTTGTGTTTTTGCCCTCGTAGTTTGGGCATGACAGATGCACCATGTTTGATAAAAGGAAAAAGTTTTGTCAAACTCATAGATAAGATTTCATGTGACAATGCTTACTATGTTGAATGACTAAATTATAATTTGTTAAGTATGTCACAATTGAATACCTGGGATGCAAGGTTGAATTTAGAAACAAAACTACCAAGATATATGACACAAATGGGAAATTGATTGGAAAAGGTGATCAAACTAGAAGTAATCTATTATATCTTGATATAGAGGATGCTACTTTTTTTTGCAAAATTTGATGATGTATGGCTTTGGCACAAGAGATTATGTCATGTTAATTTTGATAACTTGATTAGTATCAGTAACATGAAGGAAGTTAGAGGTTTTCCCAAGTTGAAAAAACCTGGTAATGTAGTGTGCAAACAATGTCAGCTAGGAAAATTGACAAAGCCAAGCTTTAAGAGTAAATCTTATACCTCTAAAGAAATACTAGAGATTGTTCATACTAACTTGTGTGGACCAATTGAAGTGAAAATCTATAAAGGAGATAAGTACATAATGCTATTTTTTGATGATTATTCTAGGATGATGATAGTTATGTTTTTGAAACATAAATCTAATGCTTTTAACATGTTTAAGTGGTACTTGGTAAGAGTTGAGAAAGAAATAGGTAAAAGTTTGAAATGCTTGAGATCAGATAGAGGAGGAAAATTCACTTCAAATGAGTTTGAGATGTTTTGTAATGATAGAGGAATCAAAATACAAACATCTACTCCTAGGACCCCTCCACAATATGGGATTTCTAAAAGGAGAAATAGGTCTATAATGGACTATGCCATAACACTTATGATGGAGAAGAATATTGCTCTAAAATTCTAGAGAGAAGCTATAAGTACTACTATATATACCTTGAACTATGTGCAAATCAATAAAGGTACTCATTCAACACCTTTTGAAATATGGTATGGATATCCACCCAATGTAAAATACTTTAAGGTATTTGGAAGTAAATGTTACATTCTTGAAGATATTAGGAATGGAAATCTTGATGCAAAAGGTGAACAAAGTATATTGCTTGGATACTCCACAAGAAGTAACACTTATAAGTGTTTAAATACTAACACTAACAAAATTGTGGAAAGTGCAAATGTGAATTTTGATGAATTTACAAAGGTACATGAGGCTGAACCTATGAAAGAACCAAAAGAATACAAATTATTTGTATACTTTTATGAAGGAATGCCTACTGAAGAAGATGTTGTAAATCAAGTTACAAATGAATAGAAAGTATCAATAATTGTTGAGTCACATCTTGTAAATGTGGAGTTACATTCAGGAATCGAGTTGTATTCAGATGCCAAGTTATAGAATGAAGAATATGCACATTTTGACTCTAAAATTAGTATACATGAAAGAGATGCTAAGATACCTAATAGAGATGTAGACAGTGATTTTGAAGCTAAAAGACAAAATGTAGAAACAAGAGCTAAGCCAAGACTATCTAAATATGTCAAAAGACATCATCCTATTGATCAAATCGTTGGAGATAAAAATGCTAGGCCAATGACAAGAAATAGATTGAGAAGTGAATCATGTTTGCTAAGCATGAAGGAACCTAAAATAGTGAAAGATGCATTAGAAGATGTAGACTAGTACAAAGCCATGAAAGAAGAGATTGAACACATAGACAAGAATAAAACATGGAGTTTGGTTCCTAGACCAGAAGACAAGAACGTGATTGGCACCAAGTGGGTATTTAGAAACAAGCTAGATGAAAATGGTGAAGTCACAAGAAACAAAGAAAGATTAGTTTGCAAGGGATATACACAAAAAGAAGGAATTGACTATGGGGAGACATTTGCTCTTGTTGCAATAATAGAAGGAGTAAGAACTCTACTTGCTTATATTGCATACAAAGGTTTCAAAGTTTATTAGATGGATGTTAAATCTGCATTTCTGAATGGCATACTGGAAGAGGAACTTTACATAGAGTGGCCAAAAGGATTTGTTGATAATAACAATAAGAACATGGTATGTAGACTGCACAAAGCCCTGTATGGATTGAAGCAAGCACCAAGAGCATGGTTGAGAGACTTCATACTTATCTTGCAAAGATTGGATTTGAAAGGACTAATGATAACAACAATTTGTACATAAAGATATGATAATGAATAGGTATTTTACTATCTAAAAGATTTGTTGATGATATAATATTTGGAGGAAAAGATGCTTTATGTAAGGATTTTTCAAATTAGATGAAGCAAGAATTTGAAATGACTATGTTTGGAGAAATCAATTTTTTGTTGGGACTACAAGTATACCAGATGAAGTATTCACTTAGTCAAAGTATGTCAAAGATATATTGAAAAATTGATGGACTAGAGGATTTCAAACCTATAAGTACACCTATGGTGATAGGACACAAGTTGTCAAAGAATGATGATTATGTTGAGGTGAATCAAACATTATACAGCTCTATGGTTGACAAATTATAATATGTAGTACATAGTAGATCTAATATTGCATTATTTGTAGGGATAGTTGCAAAATTCTCTGCTAATCCTAGGGAGAATCACTTAATGGCTGTGAAGAGAATAATGAGATATTTGAAAGGAATAGAAGAGTTTGGTCTATACTACAAGAAGAATGAAAAGTTTGAATTGAGAGCCTACACTGATGTTGATTGGGCTAGAAACATTGATGATAGAAAGAGCACCAATGGAGGAGCCTTTTTCTTAGGCAAAAACTAGTTACATGGACTAGCAAGAAATAGAGTTGTACCTCACAATCTACTGTCGAAGAAAAATATGTTGTTGCTACTGTAAACTGCACAAACATTGTATGGATCAAATAGCTACTCAAAGGAATGAAGGAAGAAATCACAAAACCAATGATACTTTATTGTGATAATAAAAGTGTCATCAATACATCATAGAATCCAGTAATGCACACAAAGACAAAGCACATTTCAATCAATTATCATTACGTGAGAGAGTTAGTTCAAGATAAAGAAGTGAAGATAGAGTGTGTTAACTCAAAGGAACAAAATGTTGATATCTTCACAAAACAATTACCTTAGGATTCTCATGAGTATCTACGAGCTAAACTAGGGGTGATACCCCTATCAAAGGCTACCTAAGAAATAGAAGGAGTGCCTTGCATCAAACAAGCTAATGTTCATATAATATAAAATGATGCAAAAGATCTTACTTTAGGAGCTTCCTAAAGCAATAAAAGAGCTGAAATTTCAAATTAGTCACAAGCAAGGTGATAGAGGGAGAAAATGGAGAAACTAAAAATGCTTATATTTGCATATTTTAAGATGACAAATTTTTGGTATATATCTTTGGCATTGTTGTCAAAGAGAGAGATTTACTAATCAAGAGCTACCAAATAAAAGAGGGAGAAAGCACATTAAACTAATCAAAGGAGAGTTTTACTAATCAAATGCAAGAGATAAGAGTGAGAAAGCCCTAAACTAATTTGCTGATCAGAGAGGGAGAAAGATCATCACTAGAAGGAGAAAGTATGATCTTAAAGGGAGATTAGATAATTCCTTATGTTGTTGATTAGAAGAGGACACATGGATGATGTAAGAAAGAGGGAGAAATTCTCATCTACCTAGTAAGAGGGAGATACAAGAAACAACTTAGAGGGAGTTATAGGAAAGAATTTTGTAACCTAATCAGAAGATGGAAGTTACTGATAGAGGGAGAAATTTCAACACAAGTTTACTTTTTGGTATTTCCTTACTAATTTAACTCAGTTAGAATAGTTTTTGGTTGAACAAGATGTTCATCATTTGATTGACTTGGTTGATCAATTTGGTTTTCTATCAATGCCAAAGAGGGATATTTTTTGAAATCTAATTGAAAAGATCATTGATCAGAGAGATTGTTAAGAGGGAGAATTTTTGAAGAAGACTATGTGTTTCAATCATTGTTTTATCATTGATGTCAAACCTGCTATTTGCTAGTAAGACAACTACTTATAAGATTCAAGTATTATCACTTAGTTGATTGATGAAGAGGATATGATGAATAAGAGGTAACAATAGCACCTAGAGGAAAGGTCAAGTTATGATTATGTAATGAAGTACAAGGATTAGTTAAGACAGTGGTGACATGATGTATTGATTATCTACTTAAGGTTTCAAAATGCTAGCTGCACTTAGAAATTTTAGAAGAACAAGTTAAACAAAGTTTGTTTGCCAAGCTTGACTGAGTGGATAGTAGGTGCTGAGTAAAGTTAGTCCAAGCCAAGCAAAAAGTCATTTGGAGATGAGTGAAAGAAAACTCTAGTGGATGCTGAGAAAAATAGTTGATGCTGAGTAAAGTTTAGTTGATGTCAAGCATCAATAAAATTTAGTTGATGTTGAGTAATTTTACAATTGATGCCAAGTAATGTAGTATGTGTTGAGAATTAGAAGATTAATAATGTCAAGTTGTTGCATTATGTTAAAGATCGAAGATTTGTCAAATCTAAGGTGACAAGTTTATATTCTTAAAACTTGTGAACCGGGAGGATGATAAGGTTGATGAGTTGGCGGCACAAAATTTGATGTAAATTATTTTAAAGAAAATTCTAATGGATTCTAGGAGAATTTTTTAGAAAAGACAAGATATGGGGTAGATACATTGTATCCTACCTAATCCATCCAAAAACCCTAATTTGGACAATGGAAAACGAGCAAAAAAAATCCTAATTTCCTATTTATAGGAATATTTGGTCATGAAGAAAAGGTTGTTGTTGTCATGTGCAAGAACCTAAGGAGGAGAAGAAATTAAGGTTTTTGCTTTATCAAGTGACCCAAGAGAAGAGTCTGCAATGGCATGTCTAGCAAAAAGGCTTAAGGAGATGAATGCTTGAAAGGTGAACAAGTTGTTAGAGCTACAAAGTATGAGGGACAAGAAGAATGCAGGACTAAATAGAAATCTATAATCTGCAAGAGAAGTTGCAAATTATATTAGATCAAAGCTCTATTATTACTCTCTAAAAATTGTATTAGTCTAGGGTAAATCCTTTGAATTAAGGTTGACCTAACAGTCATTAGAAAATCCTTTAACTAGGTGGAATTCCAAGTGAATGGCCTAAAGTCCTCTAATAAGGATCATTTCTAATAGGGTAATTGAAATCCCTTAACTAGGTCACATTTAATAGTGTGTATTGTAACCTTTAACAGGGTTGGACTTCCACAGGGCATTACTTCAGAAGAGTGGAAACATGAGTAGCATGTTATTGGTGTTTTTTTCTAAATTGGGTTTCCACATAAATCATTGTGTCAATTGTGCTAATGAATGTGTTTTCTTTCATGTTTTACATTTTAGCAAGTTGGTTGGATAGTAACATACAAGTTTTGGTAATTACACAATGGATGCATGCATGGGTATGAATGTCTTATGGGTTTACTAAGTTGTGAAGGTTTTATTTATACATCTCGACCTTGGATAACTGATTCACCCCTACTTTTAGTTATTCTAAAAGTATTCCAATAGTTGAGCCATTGGAATACACTAAAAACATGGGCACCCTCTAGTCGGGTGACATGGCTATGTGAGGTGAACACATGCACATAAGTTGTGGGACAAAATTTTTGCTTCCTCTACCATTTTAGGTTATAGGGATAAAAGCATGTTTTTTATTGAGTCTTAAACTTGTTCCAAACCTATCAAAAAAAACTAAAAGTCAAGACTCCCCCATCCCTTCGAGTTGCTTTATCCTTGATTGGATTGTTCACAACTACTACTTGCTTCTCATGTCTTTCTAAAAAACAACTATCTTCTTCAAAACCAAAATGTTGTTTAATAACTTGAAAACCATCTTGTTGTCTATTTGAAATCTGTCAAAACAACCAACAATCTATGTAGAATAGTTTGAAACTTATAAAAACTCTTCAAATTCAGCCATAGTTGTTAGTTTGGTGTCTATTTTTGTGCCCAATTTGGCAAAATTCTATGCGAGTACCTTTTTAGCTAGCACTTCTTCCCATAGCCCTATCCAAGTACTTTTGTGGTCCTATGCAAATCTCTGTGTGAGATCTTGCAAACTTTTCCCTTTTGTTAGAATCCTATTTTTTGTTAGTCTAGCACATCCTTGCATGGCCTTGTACAAGTACTCACATAAGAAACCTGGTCCAAAAATTATGTTCTGAGTCTTTGCCTTCATTGCACTTTCTCATGTAGTTCCCTAAGAATCCTTGCATGAGATCTTGCTCTCAAAACTATCAAACTATTATGTCAAAGCTACCTGCACTTACATCTAATCTATTCTACAAAAAATTTCCAATTCTTTGTCTGCAAAATAGTGTCAAACAATGACCTCTTTCTTAGTCAACAATTTGTGACATACACACAAACTAGTCTCCTCACTCAGTTATCTTGTTCTTATCCTTTCATGTTTGTCATAATTTGTGTCATGATAGTCATAATCCTTGGTTGTTCTATACATTACTCAGATGACTCATACCCAAGTATACAACACTCTTATCTCACTTTGTGGCTACGTTCTTATGTGAACCTTGTCTCGGCTTTTTCTTTTTGTCATTGTCTGTGGCTGTAAATACTACACTATTCCTCTATCTACAACATGCTTATGTTCCAAAACTTGGCTATCACTACTTGAAACATAGTGTATTAAAATAGCTAGCAATAAATACACTTAGTCTAACATTCCTAGTGAGAAAGATGGCATTCTAATTAAAAATATGAAAAAACAAATTGAAACAATAAGTGCTCAACTTAAAAGACTAAAAGAAGAGGAAAACACATCATCAAACACTTGCTCCATGCAAGGTTATTCTAGTTCCTCTAATGACAATGAGCCATCAAATTCTTATGATGTTGAAACCAAATCCTTGGAAAATAGTAAAACACCCAAGAAATATGAAGGTATCTTTCAAAGAAAACCTTATAAATTTAAACCAAAGCATGATTTTGAACCTTTGGGAAAATCTTACAAATTAACCTTGGAAGAACTTCTTGAAGAAAAACTCATTATTTTACCTAAGGTCACTTTGGCAGGAGTTTCCTTTATGAGTAACTATTGTGCCTATCATAGAAATAACTTACATAAAACTTCACATTGTAAGGAGCTAAAAAGCAAGTTCCAAGATCTCTTTGATAATTGCATAATTTGAAAATCTAAGATCTCATCTACTAGAGATTCTACTCTCAAGAAGGATCAACATCATGAAACCAAGTCTAGTAATGGTTTAAATGTGACACTTATCTCTTTCAACATACAACCACTTTCTAAAGTGCCCAATCTTTCCAACACATATTCACCAAACAAAGAACTCACTACTCCCCCTATTGACTATGTGTACCCTCAAGGATTTCCTTTAAAAGAAACTCAAGAAAACAAATATTAGGCTGCAAGACATTTCACTACCTTCACAAATTATAAGGCTTCATGCCCTGTTATACTATGAATTCCACTCCATGTCATTTTTATTTTGAAATTCAACAACCTATTATGCAAACTCCAGAAATAGATCTGAATACAAATTTAGATACTCCCTCATCCTTGGAATTGGTTTCATGTCAAGAGGACTACTTAAACGATGAAGAATCAAGTGTTGAACAAGACCAAGATTCCTTCATCCCCTTTCAAATCTTCCAAGATCTCATGCCTCCATTTCAAGAGCCACAATGTCATTTATCTCCCATATCATGCACCTCTACTAAGAAATATCAAGACATTCCTTCCACCATCCCTAAGTATATTATTTAAAGACCAAGAGAAGGATACTTTTCCTATGCTACCTAAAATTCCATTTTAAGAGAAAAGTGTTCCCTTTCCCTCTTGTTCTACTTCACTACATTCACTTCAAAACTATGCTCAAGCTTTAAATACTCCTATCAAAATTATTGCTCCTATAATAGTTACTCATAAATCTATTGATGGATTTGGTCATGTTGCTCACTCTAAAGATGTTGATATCCCTACACATGGTTCATTCACATTTTAAATCTATCCTTGGTCCGTATCTATCTAAGCTAAAACCTTCAAGGCTTCCATCCATATTGGGACCTTATGTTCCTCTATCTCCTACTTCCACTCTCATCTCATTACACATTCCTCCTACCCTACCCAAGATCAACAAAGATACACATACTTGAACTCTTCACATTCACCTTTCCATCTAACCCAGTCATATGTGCCTCATTCATCCACAAGTCTCAAGTCCTTTGGAAGCAATTTGGATGATCAAGTCAAACACAAGTGCATGAATCCATTAGCAAAAGTTCACTATGACTCCTCTAATCGACATGTGAATGTGAAGAAGGAAAATATGCAAAAGAGACCACAAAGGTCCACTATTCAAAGAGCTCAACCAAAGAAAGTATGGGTTCTTAAATTTTTTATTGAAGAAATGCATTCCAAAGAATATAATGAAAAATGAAAAGCTATATGGATTCCCAAGTCTCTTTTGAAGGACTTGAATATTGAAAATAAATCAAAGATGACATTCAAGCTTCCAAAGGCTTCCACTCCATCTTCTTCACAATATCTTCCTAAAAAGGTTTCAAAATCTTCTACTCCACCTTTCTCCAAAATGGCTTTGCTACCTCATATATCTAAGCCCCAATCTATTTTGTCCATGATTTATCCATCATTCCATCACCCTTCAAGGTGTGTGTTAATGTTTATCTTACCTAATATCTCATCCACCCTTATGAAATCCTCTAAACCTTATGCCTACTTACTATCTTTGCTCATTTCAGTCTTCCAAAACCAACAAGCTTATCCTCCATCTACCTCTCATTTTTCTATCATTTCCCTTCCATTACTTTATCAGCATCTTTGAGTGTACCTTGCTATGGCCTTGGCTTATCATAGCTTATCTTTCTTATAGGCATACTATCCTTGAGAAAGCTTGAGCTCTTTCTAAAAAATTAATTTAAAAAAATGAAAAATGAAAAAATGTCTTGGTGAAAACCATTTCTTATGGCTCCTTGGTAGCAAAAGAAAAAGAAAAAGAAATCCATCCTATGGTGAAAACCACTTCTTGTGGCACCTTGGATAAATACCATGATGAAAACCTAGTAAACAGGCGTCATGCGTAATTCTTCCATCCATGAAATCCTATCATGATCTTGCTTATCCTTCAAATGTCCTAATTCCCAAAATCATTCATTCATAACCTCCATAGCCAAATTTTCTATCCTATTCAATTAACCCTTTGGTCTTGATCAATAAAGAAAGAAGAAAACTCAGTTCTTGGCTGTAGTGCCTGCCCCTAGATCGTATTTCTGTTATCATTGTCAAATTCTTTTAGGTTGATTTCATGCTTTGATTAGTTTAGAGATATTGGATTTACAATACTATGATATTATTTCATGATTTTGATTACAAATGTATTAGTTATTATTGCTTAGTTGATTTCATTCATGTGTTGTTAATGATATTTTAATGATCCTAGTTAGTAAATGTGGTTTCTTTCATAAAAATGTTAACATGATGTCTTTAATGACAATTATGTTGTATTGATAGAGATGCATTGTTATATGTACACATTTGATGTTAGACTTGTGATTTTTACGATACTTACCCCATACTTGCATGTGTATGGTGCGAGTGTTTATTTTATCTTTCTATCTGACATGTTTGATGTGGTTAAGGGAGGGAGTCGTAGTCACCTGCTAGTCGGGATCTACACGATGAACCACTCCTCGCCATTGTCTGTTTAGTTTAGATATATTATATACATGTACATGCTCGTCTTTTATGCAGGATGCAAGTACCGGGCATCGACTTCCCTGAATTGCCAGGATGAGCGTGCCCTATTACAAATACTCAAATGGTGAGAATGGGAAGATAATGATCAGGTCCAATCCTAGTCATAAGCCTATAATACTTGTCCTACAAGGAGGACTCGTAACAGACTGTCTACTTTTTTTAAATCCGTGAGTATTTTTCTGCGTATGTTGTTTTGTGAGTCTTTGATGGATTTCTATTAATTAAGTATAATTAATAGATTAAATTAATAATTTAATTTAATGGAGAATTATTATGATATTATGAATATTTAATTATATTTAATTAATTGAGAAATTAATTAAATATAAAGAATTAAATTGAAGATAAAAGTTTTAAGATTAAATTTAGAACATGATAATATTTATTTAATTTAATAATAATATATTTAGAGTTCATTTTTAAATAAATGCTAAATATTATTTTTATTTAAGTTGATAAATATTTATCAAATTAAATGTTCTAAATATATTAAAAAGTTAAATAAAGTTTAAATTTAGAACGTGATTATATTTATTTAATTTAATACTAATATATTTAGAGTGCATTTTTAAATAAATGCTAAATATTATTGTTATTTAAGTTAATAAATATTTTATCAATTAAGTTTCTAAAAATGAAATTTAAAAGTGAAAAGATATTAATTTATGGAAAAGATTATAGTTCGCATGATTTATGCATGAGTTGAAAATAAAAGAAATTAATTTAAAAGATAAAAACATGTGAACTCGAATAAAGATATTTTAATAATGTGCACATGAGATTTAAAAAGTTATAAATTGATTTAAAATAGAAGTTGAGTGGAAGTTAAATAAAGTAATTTAATAATTCACTTAAAGTGCATGAAGGAATAATAAAAGAATATTTTAATTAAAAGAAAATTAATTGTGCATGAATGAATTAATTAAATAAAGTAATTATTATTTTAGACTGGTAGTGATAGAAACCTAAAGAGTAACTAGATTCTTTATTAGAGGGTTTTCGAGTCATTATTGGGGACACAGGTTTCAGGGCACACACAGGGTTTTGGAGAGCAACTCAAAGGGTTTGTGAAAGAAAGGAATTTCTCATGGCTTGAAGGATTTTGTGTAGGAATTTTCATCTTATTGTCAAAGTTTAGCATCAGTACGAGGTAGGGTTTGAAATCCCGTGAATGCAATTTTAATTGGAAATATATGTTTGCTTCGTGATTGTCGGGTGATTGAAATTATGTTTATCATCTCGATTGTTTCAAGATCTGATTGGTTAAAATTAGTTTCTCATTGTTTATACAGAAGAATCATAGAGGAAATTAATTTAAATCACGTAGGGTTTAAAGGAAAAGAAAGATTTAAAATTAGATATTTGAAATTTGATAGGTCAGACTTAGTTTTCTTGTCGGGGTAATAATGTAAATATTATATATAGAATTATAGAATTATTGAAATGTATTTCATAAATTGTAAATAAAATAAAAATTATAAATTTATAATAGAATTCTTAAATTTCACATATAATAATACATAATTCAAATTAATTTTTAAATAAAATTACATTAAAAAAAAAGTAAAATAAAATAACATTAAACAAAGTTAATAAGTTACCACTTACCTGTGGGTACTTGCATATTGCAGCATACCTGCCTGCGATTTGGGGTAGCGTTATATAAACTGCCGCACGGTTGGCTTATAAAAGCCTGCGGCAACCTTTTTAAGGTTGACCGCATGGCTATATAAGCCAGCGGCCTTATTAATGTATATAGTGTTTTTTTTAAAAAAAAAATTTATTATAATTTTATTATTATTAATTTTTAATTAAATTAAAATTATTAATTATTAAATTTATATTATATTAATTTTTAATTTATTAAATGATTTTTAAATAATTTTTTTAAATCGTTAAAATTGAATCATATAAAAATAAAATTTATAAATTATTAAATTTAAATTGTTAAGTTTAGATTATGTTAAATTTAAATTATTATTTGTTAATAATTTTTATTGATAAATCTTATTAACATTTAATAATTTAATAATTAATTAATGAGAGTAATATAATTACTATTTTATTTGAGATTGTTAAATAATGGAAATTATTTAAGAAGAAGTGAATTGATTTTATTATTAATTAATGACATTGATTTTTAATAAAATCACAATTGTTTTACTCAAAGATCAATAGATATTGCTTTAATAATATTGGTAAATAGTTATGCTAAATTATTACTAAAAATTGATTTGAATCGATTAGGGGTAATTCTATACTTTATTCGAATAAATAATCGGGTTAAATTATAAGGATAAATTGAAAATCTTATACACTTAAATGTTCATTGAAATGCAAATTGAAAACTTTATTTTTGACTCTATTGTGTCTTTTCAAATCAAACCCAACTATGAACTGTATTGTTTGTTTGTACTGTCTATGCTTTTGGATTTTGAGGTTGATTCGATGTCAACCAGTCTAGAGGGTACACCAGAGGTTTTGTGAGATTTATGTTATACTATTTTGTGGTTGGATGTCATGATGTGCTTTGTGATTCAAATTGGGTTTATACCTTGTGGAACTTTTATGTGTACTTGGATGGGAGATCCATCTTATTTCAGGTTTCTTGTTAAGGAACCGAGTTTGATCATTATGGGTGTTGTGGTATGGGACACAACTGTGTTTTTATGTGCTTAGGAGAGGTTTTCTAGGTACGTGACTTGGGAGTGGCTTGCATAGGGGTCCGGGACCCAAAGTGGTCAGTACCAGGGTAACCTAATGCAAGTTATGTATTAAGTGATAATCTAGTAACTAAAATTTATGGGGGGAAAACACACTAAAAAGATAAGTTAGAGATATTTGATCTACCCATGCCTTTAGTGCTTGTATAGACTAAGGATGGGAATGAGATGAGTGCCTTGTCTTCTTGAGAGGGCTTTCTAGTTTTTCATATGTGTGATGTTGAGGGTCCGGGGTTCAGAGTAACCAGTCCTGGGTAACTCAACGCTTGAGGGTTCGGGTTCTCTTAAGAGATCAGTCCAAGGTAACTCAAGTAGCCATGTGATGACACTCCCTAGTATGTAGCTTGAGTCTCCTCTGTAGATTTGTGTACCTCTGATGGTGTACTTATTGTTGGTGGTGTATTTATTGTTGGATGTGTTTATTATGGTTATTTACTTTCATTGATGACGATTGGTGATTCATGGATGATGTACTTTTGACATGTGGCTTTTGACTTGAGGTGATTGTCTTTCGTTGACTTTATCTTATGATCTTGGTATTTAGTTTATACTTGGTTTGTGTATGATGTTTGGTTATGTGGTGTCAGTATTGGATTGAGTGTTCTTACTTTTGGATTATTTTATCTTCTTGAGTAGTATGTGTTACCTTTGAGATAGTTTTGGCTAGTAGGTATTCCATGCCTAGGAATGTTTTATGTTTGATAGCCATTTGTGGATCGTTCATTATCTTTCCTGCACGGTGGGAGTGGAAGCTTGACTAGGTAACCACGCGGTTGGGAGGTAGTGCCTTCTTACCATTTGGGTTCCCCCTTACATTGCCAGCTGTTGGATGTTCGTTGCAGAAGATGCACCTTTATCATTCTTATTTCTTATCTCAAAGACTTCTTTTTCGATGATGTATATATGTTATCATATATCCTAGTGTATTGTATCTATTTTCACATACCCTGCGACATGTGTAGTGGATGTTATTTAGTGGATGTACTTTCATTGTATTAGATATACTTATGCTTTTCTTATGCGATTATGTATCTGTTATTTCTTTATGATCTTGAGACATTGTACTTGGAACTTAAACTAATTAATTTTAAAAAAATTATTAAATGTGACTCAACGTAAAGGAATCCTTGAGGAATTGAAACTGTATCTGTAATTGCAAATGTGTATTTGATATGTATGTTCTTATTGCTTCCGCATTAATGTTATCTTGATGTTGTTTAAACTTCAAAAAAAAAATAGTTCAGTAAACATTATAACATGTTAGGTTTAATTCTCTTGGGTTCCCGAGCGGGGCGTTACATTAGCAATCTCTTGATATGGCCATTTTCTTGGATTACTTATGTGATATTCTTTACTACACCATGAGCTTATATTGCTATATCCTTTTTCCCTAGCTTGGGTAATCTTGTGAAGACTTTCCTTGAGAGTAACATTCACCACTTCATACTCCTTGCCTATCCATCTCTACTTATCCACTAGCTTGCTACTACATCTTGTCCTAAGCCTTGCTAGATCTTGGTGGTGGAATCAATGTAATCCTTCTTGAGAGATAGTTATCTTAAGAAAAATCTAAATAATGTAAAAAGTCCTAAAAAAATCATTATCTTGGTGAAAACCTAGCAATAGGCCCCTTGATAATACCAAAAAAATGCAAAAAAAATCAAAAAATAAAAAAATACAAAAAAAAATTGAAAAAAAAAAGGAATTCTTGCCAAAAAGGTAAAAACCAAGTAAATAGGTGCCTCTTGTTCCAAATGCTATATCTTGCAGTGCATCTTCTGGCTTCATGTACAATTGCTTTCCTACTTTAGTTTGTTGTTTTTGCTCATGTGTCCATGGATTGAATCTTGTTATTACTTGGGGACAACACCCTACAATGTCATAGGAATCTCTTAAGTGTTAGTCATTGGTTGTTTTAATTACTGTTGCATACTATTGCTAGTGTCACTTTTTGAGATTCCTCTCATGGATAATCTCTTAAGTGTCTGTCACCAATTGTCCTAACTACATCTGCCTACTATTGCTAGTGTCACTTTTTGAGATTCCTCTCATGGATAATCTCTTGAGCATTAGTCACTAGTTGTTCTAAGTATGTCTGCCTATTGATGCTAGTGTCACTTTTTGAGATTCCTCTCACAAATAATCTCTTAAGTGTTAGTCACCAGTTTGTTCTAACTATTTCTACCTACTATCACTAGTCTCACTTTTTGAGATTCCTCTCATGGATAATCTCTTAAGCATCAGTCACCAGTTGTTCTAATTGTGTCTGCCTATTATCACTAGTGTCACTTTTTAAGATTCCTCTCATAGATAATCTCTTAAGTGTTAGTCACTAGTTGTTATAACAGTGTCTACCTATTGTCACTAGTGTCACTTTTTGAGATTCCTCTCATGAAAGATGTCTCTCGTGTCAGTCACTAGTTTTTCCTAACTAAGGTTTTTCTTATTAAAGATTCCTCTTTGACTTCAATCACCAATTATTCTAATTGTGCTTATCTACTTTTGTCACCCTAATGAAGAGATTTATTTCATCCATGTTCTAGACATTGACACTTGACATCAATCCTATAACATATAAAATGAACTCGAAATGATGAACTTGTTTGGGATATACTAAGCTTTTATTTGTTTGTTTTGCTTTTTCTTTATCATGTCTCTTTGAGCAACTCGATGATGCCACTTTTAACTAGAGAAGTGAGGACTAGAGGCATGATTTTTTCTTTGCTTTCTATTTGATGGTTTAGTTCTAATGATCTGAAACATCCACATAAAATGGGTGTCCACTATAAGAGCCTCCATGTCATATTGGATGGTCATGTGTACCTCAACTCCTTTTATATAGAATCTTTATTGAGTTTGGTTCTTTTCCCTGCTTGTTGGAGTGAACTCTTTATGCTATAGTAAATACTAATACTCATCCTACTAGGTGAATGTACAGGTCACTGCGAGTATACATAGCACACTTCTGTCTCAAGTTACAAATGCAAGGGTTGTTGCAAATAAAAAACTTAATGACTACTTAGCATAAGAAGGATCTATCATGTGTCTGGTGTGTTTGCATGCAAGAAATATTCTGGTCATCCTAGCATTAATGCTATAATGCTTATGTTTCCTTGCTACATTAAAAGGGACAAATTTTCTAGTCATTCTAGAGTCATGTGCCTCAAATGCTTACATTTAATCTCGAAAAAACTAGAACATGTGTCATATTCATATTCTCATGATTGCAATGTTAGTGGGGATTGTATGACATTTGTGGATTTAGCTAAATGGTCAATGATGATAATTGCCAAAGTTTGGTAACTAGAACTAGGGTTGTATCTAGCCTAGAAGTTGCATCTAGTATTGGCTTGCATTGCATAAGTACATGGTTTGATGACTAATTCACCTACATCATTTGTAATGAGGGATTGTTGGCTTCCTCAAAGTATCATGTTTCTTGACAATTACACAAGCATTCAGTTCTTTGGTTCATCCTATCGATCTTCATGACATACCTGTCACTATCAACAAAAATAGAACACTCAATGAGATGTTAGTTTATTCACATTTTGCATTTCATACATAATCTCAGGATACACTACATTCATACATCAAAGTTGAATCTACATACATACATCAAAATCAAATCTTCATTCATAAATCACATCATAATCAAAGCATAAACATCTCATGTACATCAAGCTATAAAGACAAAAAGGTGACACATGCAAATGGTACTTGATTCAAAATCTTGTATATATATATATATATATATATATATATATATATATATATATATATATATATATATATATATATATATATATATATATATATATAAGTGTACAAAAATGGGCGTTGCTCAAGCACTGTCAATCTCAAAAAAAATGGTACAATGTGGTGCTAGTACACCAATCATTATAGAGCCAGATCAAAATTGGAGTAACAAAAATGAATCTAACTCTCTCCTTCCCCCTCACCTCCCATTGGTGGTGGAGGAGGCATACAAATTCTCACTACAGGCCATTCACCCTAAGACTGTCTAGCATATCATGAAAATTGAGGCACTAGCTTAGCCTCATCGGGTACAACCATTACATAAGCTACAAAATAATAGGCTGCCCTAGCTAATTGTAGTTGGATCTCATCCTACTACTACTCAAATCTCCTCTCTTCTATCTATAACTACTCTTGTAGGCCATGGATCTCATGCTCCTAGTCATTAATCTAGGTAAGCTAGCCCTTATATCTAAAAATGTATGGCTCCACGGGCTACCTCTCATCTACAAAAATAGGTTTCATAATTGGAAAGTGCTCCCATGCCCATATCTGAAGAACATATACACTGACTACCATGCTCCTCCTCTTGTGGTTGATGATCTCGTGCATCTCATAGAACATATAGGCAAGCATGCACTAACCCCACCCATATCTCTCCAATGTCACCAACGTCATCTACAACATCCTACCCCATCCTCACTCTAGTCCATGCTAGCCTCTGTCAGGCATCAAGAAACAATTGATAAATATCCCTAACACTATTTCCAATCTATCTGTGTGTTCATATGTATGGACTAGCTCCTCCCACATGATGGCTTTACCCATGATCAACTCCTCCTCAAAGATGGCTCTTAGTGGCCTTGTGCTTGTCCATGGCACTATGGCATAGACCACTCTTAGCTCATGGAATGGGATCCTTAGTATCTAGTAGATGTCCTCTGATGTGATAGTCATCTCCCCCTGTGGAAGATGAAAGGTGTTCGTCTTTGAATGGAAATGCTACACTAGTGCAATCTAGCAAAGGTATGATAACCCCAATCTATCAATATGAGCCATATCAATGTCATCAAGTCTTTGCAATAAAGCTTCATATAGTGGGTAATGAGATTGAAATCTAACATTGAGAAATGTAACCTGCACACATGAACACAACAAGAAAACTATCAGTCTCTTCTAAACAAACACGATGAAAGAAAGTGCAAAATTGCAACAAAAAATCAAATTTCACATGCTAAAACTTGCTCTTAACACTAGAGTTTCACATGAGATCTCATGTTCTCACACAAGATTGCACATCCTTGTGCAAGGATACACTTTCTTGCATGAGAAGTGATCAAGTACTAAGTGAACAATGAACCAACATTAGGGTTTTTAAGACAACACATGGGTATCCACCATGTGAAAAAACCCACAAAGCCATGTGATGATGTACCAAGATGGTACTTCTTTGTGTGAACTTCGATTGGCTTCATGCAAGGAGACACATCCTCAAATGAGAATTGACAAGCCAACAATTAAAAACACCAAAAAATGACCTAAACTATCTTGAAAAGCATGAAAAATTAAATGCGAAACAAGGTTATCAACTACTTACTCGATTTCCATAGTCCACTAGCCAGTTGTGTCATTGGGAGCACTCGAATTGATGTGTAAACAAGGGGACCACCATTTTCACCTTAGAGCTCTCTTCTTCACAAAAGAAAAAAGTGCAAATGATTTGAAAATGACCTCATGGGCCCTTATATAGATTTTGGCCTAATTTTTCAAAGTGCTCCGATTGATGTAAAAATTGACCTCTAGCTAATTTGATCGCTTTGAATCTATTTTCGGGATCAAATTTGAAATTTGACACACTTAATAGCTCAAATTTAGAATTTTCAAACCAATGCTATTGAAGGCATGTGCAGTCCATTTTTTTTATACTTTTTGCATCTTGGGATCTTTTCAAATCACATTTTCTTTAAAAAATTTCCAAACCTTTAGAAAAGGTCAACTAAAGTCAACTATGGTCAAACTTGGTCTTCTAGACCTCAAAATCACTTCAAATTGGCTCTGAATTTTCTTTTAATCTATTCTCTATTCTTCTAAACCTTGGATTTCTTTAGTATCTTTCAATATACTATTCTACATCATATTTCTAGTGTGTCATCTTTCAATTTCACTTCCAAGGGGGTAGGATGATTACATCATTGAATTAGAATTTCAACTCAATTTGAATCTTATGTTCCCATCACTCAGGGCATCTCATCACTTGAGGCATCTTGTCCCCTTTCTATCTAACATCTACGTCATCTATCTCATCTTTTGATCAGCTAATCACATCTTGTGGTAGTCCTTATTAGAGTTTGGTGGATAGGTACAAAGATAGTCTAAACCCTGACTCTTGAGGGTCAAGCCTCATTTTGGGGATGATTCTATGACTCATGATGGGATCTTGCTATCTTTTATGGATAGGTATCTAGGTGTTCTATTTAGATCCCTTAAGGTTAAACTCCATTCTAGAGATAATCTTTAAAAGCTTATCAATCTAGGTACCTAGGTGTTCTATCTAGATCCCTTAAGGTTAAGCTTCATTTTGGAGATAATCTTTAAAAGCTTATCAATCTAGGTATCTAGGTGTTCTATCTAGATCCCTTAAGGTTAAGCTCCATTCTAGAGATAATTTTTAAAAGCTTCTCAATCTAGGTATCTAGGTGTTCTATCTAGATTCCCTAAGGTTAAGCTTTATTTTCAAGATAACCTTTAAAGCTTACCAATTGGTCTTTGTATCATTAATTTTGGAACTAATATAATTTCTTGATCTTTGCATTATACTTATGATTTCTTTGAATTGAATGTGATGCTCACACATTTATTCAAAGATAGGCAAATGTAATATCCCAAAATTAGCACATTGCCATGTAAACCAATTCTAGTCTATTTCAATCATTCATAAGTCCTATTTTACTAGGCAATTTCGATTCTTATAATTGCTACTTGACCTAGGTGTCAAATGTAGAAAACCATGATTTACATTAATCACACTATTTATTTAATTCCTACGTATTGACTCAAATTATCTATAATAAACCTATTGATTTGATTTGATTTAATTGTAACTGCTAATACTTTAATTTAATTAAAATTACCTCTTTAGCTAATGTACAAAGGAATTAAATATATTTGATTTAATAAGTTATCTCCTCTTTTTAATTATTGAATTTAATTATTCAATTAATTAAAGTTTATCCATTTATGAGGTCATATTCTATTTTATTGAATTAAATATTCTCTCCAAATCTTCTCTTTAGTTCAAAAATGGAAACTCTTTGTGAACTAAAATCAGAAAAGGAATTAAATCGGTTAACTCCCTTTTCAACTTAAAATTAAATCAGTTAACTCCTTTTTCCACTCAAAAAAAATCAGTTAACTTCCTTTTCATAAGGAATTTTCCTTTATGACTAAGTCTTATCTTCAATATTGATCATCCATTCTGATTAGTCTTGATCATTGATCGATTCTGGGGTTCTATTTAAGAAGCCTTTGATTCCTCATTATAGAGGTTGATTTGAATTTGCATTGAACTTATGTTGGAATATCTACTAATTTTCTCTTGCATCCTTAGCTCAATATTCTTGCATATCAATCTCATATTAGTTTAATAGACATCTATTTAGCATGATATGTTTCTTTTATTTCTTAGAATAATCTTGCATATATTTAGATTAATCTTCCATGTCTCATATAGCTTAAAATCCTTCATTCTAGAGGTCTAGTTGCCCACTTCTCATTCTAAGAGAAAAGCCAAAATCCTTCTAGTTAGAAGGCAATAGGTCGAGTTGTTGGATTACTTGAATGAATAATCTCATATTCATTCTAGGATGATCTTTCAGATAATGACCATGTTCAACTGTGTGTGAGGATCTAAGGTTCACATTTTACATATATAGATGGACTTTTCTCTTGAAGAAGTGGGTAAAGCTTTTTAAATATATTTTTTAATGGTAGATTATGCCTCTTCTAATCGGTTTCACTCAACATATGCTTAGATTCTTTTTGATAGTGATGCTTCTAATATTTTGTCAGCAAATATAAAACTTTTCTAACCAAAGGCTTTTTAAATTTAAAATCTAGACTATGAAGGAATTCAATGTAGATGTCAAAATTTCTTTAGAACTCATCATTTGGAAGCAAAGTGTGGTATTGTCAAAGCTAAATCTAAGAGACTCTTGTTGAGCTGTTGTTTTACACAATGCTAAACGATAGGAATTCATGCGAACTCCTCTCTTGAAAAGCTGATTTTGTGAATCGACTCCAAGGTTCTAGATGATCTTGTGAACTACTAGAATCTACTCAGTTGAAGATAAATGTGAATGTTCATGAGGACACCTTTTCTGGTTCATTTTGATCTTGGATGAGATGAAGAATCTACACAATGTTTCAAAAATAACACACAAAAAAAACTATGTTTTTGTATTTTTATATTTTTTTTTAAATTATGAATTCAATCTAAAAGTGCAACTAAATTTTAGTCTTATTCTAACAAGGGGCTAGTAAAACAAATAACATGAAATTAAAATTCTAACAAATATAAGCTATAGAAAACAACACTTCTATGAGTTAAGCTTTCAAAGAAATCAATAGGTAACCAATGAAAGTAGGAGCAATGCTTCCTCAATTCCATTGATGCAATCGTCAGTGAGAAACTTAGTAATCGTATGATATTTCACTCTTTATCAAATTGCAAGGCCATAGAAAGTGCACTCATGCGAGACAGAGAGTTATGTAGGCACAATTTGATGATTTCTTCTTGAGCTAGGTACATCAGCAGAATTCATAAAATCGTTGCAAACACTAGAAATAAAAGATCATACAACTAGAAATAAAGCAATAAACCTTTGGCTCAAACACAATTCCATGAACAAAATTCACAAAAATATGACATATTCAGGCAACAAATCACTACACTCCAAATGCGAGCACCAAAAGCATAATTTTATTGCAAAATAATAGTAGCCTTGATTACATATTACAATAGGGTATTTATAAGAAATCATCTCCTCAATTCATGTTGAGAGTGAGACATATTCTCATGCAATAATAAGCTTTTAATGTAATAACAAACTAATTATATACAAACTACAATCTAACCGGTGCTAAGTAGGACTCCATCCATTTTTTATTCATTAAATGGATGCATGAGCCTTTACATGTTAAAAAACAAAGAATTATGAGAGGAGAAAGAATGAGAAATATTTGAGTCAAAGTAGAAGTATCTGGAAGTGCTAAAAATGGAAGTTGATCCTTCACTAGGCATTTATCAGAGTTAAACTACTATCAAAATGTGTTTCTAATGCATGGAAAGCTCTATTTTTTAAACTAGTAGTTAATTGTCGATGGAGCTTTCAAAAATGCACATCTGCAGACCTATGGAGCTATGGACCTGTGGACCTGCACACCTCAAAATGGTCCAAAATCTCAAAATTTTACTAAGTGTCAAAATTGAAATTCTATCTTCTAGGTTTTGTTCTCCTTTATCCCAAAGCTATGTTTGGGTGTTTGCCCTTGAATTTCTCTCTAATCTCAGTGATTCTTGCTACATCTAGTAAATTTAAAGCCTCTTATTTTTCCTTGACCTTCTTTCTATAATTGTCTACCTTAATTTGGGTGTCAGCAAAATCTCTAAGTTTGGTATCCAATTCTAACAAAGCTTCTTCAGTCTTGAAGGCATGCTAGATATCCTCATCATTAGCAACTTCCACAAAAATCTTCTTAAAACTCTCCACTACTACCTCTACAGGCAACAACTTCTCCTATTCCTCATCTTCAAAAATATCTAAGCATACATTGCTATAGTGTCTCTCTGCTTCCAAAATTCACTCTTGGCTTAGTCCTTGAGCCAATGAATCTCTGCGTGTAATATTTCCATTACTTTATTACTATCTATAATTTTCTCTATCCAATCATCAATCATGTCTAACTCCTCCCCTATTTATACATCTATCAAAACTCTATACCTTTGCCCCGTTATGGCTTGCAAAATTTGTAAGTCCTTACTCCAGGCCCTTACTTCATCCATAATACTGAAGTCCTACTTCAAAATCTCCACCATTTTATTCACATTCTCCTATATAGCATGTAGTAACTTCAGGTTCCCCTGGATTATCAAAATTCCCTTATCCTCAAAACTTTCTTGCCACTATTGATAGGCTTTCAAAAATGGATCCACATGTATAGCTTCCCCTTCTCTAAGAATGGTGTTCAATGTATCTTCGGGGTGATTAGGATTAAGAGGACCAACTACCTTTGGCCAAATATCCCCTTAGGATCTCATTTTTCCTTTGAAGTGTTCAGAGTTTGACCTCTTCCTAATCCATTCTCTTGAAGACCTCCTTAATTTCCATAGTCACCATTAATCAAGTTGTATCTTGTGTAGGCCTCCCAAGCATAACCTCTCTAATTTGATAGTCTTGGAGACCAAGGCTTTCTACATCTGTGTGTTCAGGTGGAACGACCACTTGTGCAAACAACTACTAGTCCTGTGTATCGTTGAAAAATGCCAACAATCATACCTCATGTAATGGAGACTCAAGTTTATTAAAAATCTCAGAAATCTCAAAAATTTCCTCCTCATCAGCATGGACTTGAGGTTTGGTACTCCTCATTATTTCTTTCCAGAGCCATCTTGGGATGTACTAAGCTGAAGACCTACCTCTTGAGGACAAAGGAGTATGCTCTTCTACCTCTTTCCCCTTATCACTCCTCCTCGGAGTACTTTCCCTTTGTGAGGGCTCTTCTTCTTTGGCCTCTATTTTAGTAAACCCTACATATTGAACCTAAGTGTCTTGGGAAGGTGGTTGAGAATATTCCACCATTTGTCCCTCCTTTGACACTTTATTCTTTTCCATTTGTTCTGGTTCCTCATCTTGCGATGGTTCTTTCTGAAGCTACTCCTCTTTTGAGCTCTGAGGGGGAAGGAGTAATTGAGCCTTTATCTACCACTATGACTTGTGGTGGAGATGGGGGAGTAAGATCAAGACCTTGTGAATCTGGCGACATTTGCATCCAGTCTTCTTGTTGGGGTTCACTTGTAGGGGTATCCTTGATCTTGTACCTAACTAGCTCTATTCCCATGGGCATAAAATCAAAATCTAACATTTTGAAAATTTCATTGGCCTCTTCATTCTGCTCATCCACCCACTATTGTTCTTCACCTTCTGAAAAAGAGACTTCCAAGGGTCCTGCTTGGGGGGATGGCGATGTGCCTATGGTACTCCTCCTTTCTTTCTCTATGGCTCTAGCTAGCCAAGTTCTTCTTTATAGGGGAACTTGTTCCTCTTCATCTATCTCCTCTTCTTCCTCTTCTCCTTCTAGAATGGTCTCTAGAATAGATGGGAAAGGCACCATTCTCTTATTCATTCTTTTTCCTTTTCTTCATTCAGATCTTAATCCTCTTTTGTTTTGTAGAGGCAGAAGGGGATGTTGGCTCTTCTTGTGAAGGAGGAATGGAACCCTGCCAACTCTCTCCCTCTTCTAACTAGCTAGGCACAAAGGGAGGCAATTGAGGGTCATCTTGGACTTGAGCAGCTCCAATATCCTTGGACCCTTGTGCACTCTCTTCTTGCTACTGGGGAGGTGCTTGTGCTTCACCTTGTTTTGTTTCAATCCTTTAAGGGGAGGTCCTCTTCCTTTTGTTCTTTCCTTTCCTCTCTAGAGGATGACATTATCTAGCTGTGTGGTTAGGTTGGTATACTATCTCTAGCTTGATGGGAGATTGGGCCACAAAGGTAGGAATTGTAACTTTCTTCCCTCTACCTTTCTTTGGGTGGGTTTGAGCATGAAAGACCATGATGTCAGGTATTGGATCAAGTTGAAAAGGTTTCTTGATCCAATCCTTTGTCATTCTGACGACATGCCTTGCTTGATGATTAATATCATCACCCTCCTCTCTATCAACCTCAACATTCATGATGGGTCTCTCTCTGATTTTATCTCAGTTGAATAGGGGGTCTGGCAACTCTCGTGAATCTTATTGCCTTAGTTCCTCCAAAATGTTCAGTTTGAGAGCCTTCTTTGCCAAATAAAAAGACATCCTTTAATAGTCCCTTATACAGACATCATAGTCATTTGTTACGTTCATCCAATGGTCTTCAATGGCATCTTTATGGTGGAACTCCCTGCCAGCCAAACTCTCCACTTTTTTGATATTATCAAAATAGGGCCTAGGGGAATTATACTCCTTGAGGAGATAATTCTCCCACCCCCACTCAAAGGACAAAATATATTACTTTTGTTTCACCTGGTATGGCCCTATGACCAAGGGCTATGTCCAACAAGGTCTTCGTTGTCTCTTCACCCTCTCATATGTAGATTCAATCTATCGTGCAATCTCCAATAACACCAGTTTGTCACTTAGATATCTAGGGAGCATCTTGGGGTTTATAGAGGCACCAACTACCCGTAGATATGTGAATGTCTTAAATTGGATGTAGTAGGCCCCAAGAGCTATTATCTGTGCTATTGCCTCATCAAATAACCTCTTTGCATAATCACCTTCTATGAATTGGATGACCGTGAAACTGAATGTGTCATTCATGATTCTATATTCCTTACTCTGTGCTGATAGCATCTTCCTCACTAGCTGAGGGTAGACAATGTAGGGCTAGGCATTAGGATCCTTCATATTGCCTCTTTTGTACAAATCAAGGTAGTTTGTCACCCTTGCTGCAAGTAGATATACCATGTAAGAAGTCATATAGAACTTCTTCTTGTCTTTAATTGCCCCCAATTGCTCACACAAGTTTTCATTTAATGTGGTGGCCCAGTCTAGTGGCATCTTTGTCATCTTGATTGTTTCAATGAAATTGACCATGAAAGCACTAAGGTGGCCAGTTGCTAGTAGATCCATGACTCTATTTAAATTGGATGTAGTAGGCCCCAAGAGCTATTATCTATGCTATTGCCACACCAAATAACCTCTTTACATAATCACCTTCTATGAATTGGATGATTGTGAAAATGAATGCGTCATTCACGATTTTGTATTCCTTACTCTATGTCAATAGCTTCTTCCTCACTAGCTAAGGGTAGACAATGTAGGGCCAAGCATTAGGATCCTATATATTGCCTCTTTTGTATGAACTAGGGTAGTTTGTCACCCTTGCTGCAAGTAGATATACCGTGTAAGAAGTCATATAGAACCTCTTCTTGTCTCTAACTGCCCCCAATTGCTCACACAAGTTTTCACTTAATGTGGTGGCCCAATCCAGTGGCATCTTTGTCATCTTGATTGTTTCAATGAAATTGATCATGAAAGCACTAAGGTGGTCAGCTGTTGGTAGACACATGACTCTATTCAAAAGAATGATAGAATAGCCAATATTGTCCTTCATGTATCCCCTAGTCATGTCCACCTTTCTCGTTATCCTACCCCGAGGAGGTTTCTCAATGAGGTAAGATGATTGAATGATTTCTATCACCTCTTTCTAGCATTCCCTATACCACCTCTCAGTTGCTTCATAGGAGAGTCTTATGAACTGATCTGCCCTTGGGAGATGAAAGACCCTTTCAATATTATTGAGTCATAGGTCTAGTACAACTTCTCTAGTTACACTCTTAACCACTCTCTCTTCAGGAACAAAATGTTGTGCTAGTGTCATGATCAACTCTACTGATTGTACTGATACTAGATGTGAAGCTACACTCACCAACTTGGATTGAATCAAAGAGGATACTAGGGAAAATCTCTCCATGGGTTTGTTGTAGATTCTAAGGAACTCTCCCAAGTCTAAATGTCTCAAATCAGTATCTTTAATTTTTGCATAGTCATCTTGAAACCTCGACTTCGACGGCACACCTTGGAACTTGAATGCAATGGGCTTAGGTGTCATTTTCTCTCCAGATGTGGATGCCATTATATCTGCATGACACAAGAAAGATGTTTATTAGTTCAAAATAGTGAAAAACTAAAAAAAAATTAAAATGAAAAAGCATTCAATTCCTCATTTTATTTAATGCAAAATAAATAAATAAGCTGTGCTTTTCTTTAAAATATATATTTTTTGGTTTTTTATATTTTATATTTTTAAAAAAATTATAGGGTTTTAAAGTGGTGTAGAGGTGTGGGGACATGCATGCACAACATAGCTTGGTGGCGTGGATGCACAGTCCATGTTTTGGATGGGGCGCATGGCACAATGAAAATGGGTTGCACAGCACCAAGTGCACACATGGTGGTGCAAAAGCGCATGCAACGACACAAAAAAAATGTGCACAACATAGTGTTAAATGAGGCATACAGCCCCAAGTTTTCACACAGTGCTTGGCACAAAAATGTGCGTAGCCCGATATTGAATGGGTGCGCGATGCCAAGTGTGCGCGGCTCTAAATGGGGTTTGAATGCACCTAAATATAAGTGCGGAGGGTACGATGCTAAGAAATTTTGAAGCTTTTGAAACACCATGACAAAAACAAACAAAAAAAGGGTGAGAAAGTCCATGGGGGGGGGGGCTTTATAGCTGCACCACCCTTAGTGGTGCGTAATGCACACCGTACAAGTGTGCAACCATACATTGCACCCCACCAAAGGTGGGCTACAATCCTACGGCCCTTGTGAGGTACATGCGTATGTGGTTATTTTATTTTATTATTTTTTAATTTTTTAATTTTTCCTTTTTTCTTTTTTCTTTTTTTTGAAATTTTAAAATTTTTATATTTTTAAAAAATTTAATTTTTTATGACCTTTTCAATTTTTCAATTTTTTTGGTTTTTTCAATTTTTTTGATTTTTCAATTTTTTGGTTTTTTTTTTATTTTTCAATTTTTTTTAGATTTCAAATTGTGACTCCGAGGATCTAAAAAAAGTAGGGGGGTCCCCATTCCTAGTAGGGAATGGGGCATGCGTTGTGGAACCACAAAAAATACCCTCAAAAAAAGGAAGATATGACCAAGGCATTTCTTCATCAGCAAACATCCTTTCAACGTGTGCCAAACACCAACAAAATTTTAGATGCTTCAATCATATTTTGAATAACATTTCCATCAAAAACTTTAGGATCCAGAACCTTCAAGCTCAGTGTGTGATTTGTGCGTTCATTCCCATCGACCTCTCAAGATGTAGTCATTTCAAGTTTTTGGACAGCTTAGAAACCATCTTCTACTCCTTGTGGCTCATTCATCGATCACTTGCTTGACTAGATGAGAGAATTAGTTTGAGGGCTCTTAGTGGGCTGTCACATTCTTTTAACCTTTTGGAAAATTTTGAATAATGGCTCCATGTAGTTTACTCCTTGATGAAGCAATGTTTAATCACAAGATACCTCATTTTGAAATTGTATCTTTTTTCCATTTCAAATCTTTTAGAATCCTTCAGTCTTAACACTGTTCCTTTTTTTAATCTATCTTCTATATCCCGATTATGCTTTGACTATGTAGCCAGGACATCGGTGTCATTTCTTGGATTCGATCTTTTGTGAACATCCCTTGCATTCCTCTTTTAGAACTTTTTTAGAAACTCTCATGCCAAACAATGATCTTAACAACCTTTCGAGAAGACCCCTCTTGTTTGAACCAATTGAAGTTTGGATCGTCCCTTGCTATCTTTGACTTTAATTTGACAACACCTAAAATAATCATTTTTTTAAATTTGCAAAGTGTTGAGAACTTGTTGATCTAGAATCCTAATTTTTAGATTGAAAGTCTCTCCATTTCTGCAAGCAATGTCCATTTCTCAATTGGTATAAGATACACAATTGTCCACATGTTTTCACAAGGAAATACCTCTTCCTGAAATAAGAACCAAAAGAGTAGTTAGTAAAATCTTGAGATAAAATCTCAAGTGCACCTCACCCCCCATGGACTGACATGACTTTAAAAGCAAACACACAACTAGAAGCAAACACACAACTAAAAGAAAACACACAACTAAAAGCAAAGATTCTATATTAAGCTATCGTTATTTTGCAATAAAATTATGCTTTTGGTGCTCACATTTGGAGTGTAGTGATTCTTGCCTGAATGTGTAATATTTTTGTGAATTTTGTTCATGGAATTGTGATCGTGCCAAAGGTTTATTGCTTTGTTTCTAGTTGTGCGATCTTTTAGTTCTGGTGTTTGCTATGATTTTACAAATTCTACCAACGTATCTAGCTCGAGAAGAAATCATTGAATTGTGCCTGCATAACTCTCTATCTCACATGAGCGCACTTTTCGTGGCCTTGTGATTTGATGAAAAGTGAAATATCATATGATTACTAAGTTTCTCACTGATGATTGCACTAGTGGAATTGAGGAAGCGTTGCTCCTACTTTCATTAGTTACCTACCAATTTCTTTGAAAGCTTAACTTGTAGATGTGTTGTTTTTTGTAACTTATGTCCATTAGGATTTTAATTTCATGTTATTTTCTTTAAAGTTCTTGTTATTTGTTTTACTAACCCCTTGTTAGAATAGGACTTCATTTTAGTTGTACTATTAGATTGCATTCATAAAAAAAAACATAAAAATACAAAAACATAGTTCTTTGTGTGTGTTATTTTTGAAATGCGTAGTGTGCATTACACCCCACCAAAGGTGGGATGCAATCCCATGGCCCTTGTAAGGTACACAGGTGCATGGTTATTTTATTTTTATTATTTTATTTTTATTTTATTTTCTTTTGAAATTTTATAATTTTTATATTTTTTCAAATTTTATATTTTTATGACCTTTTCAATTTTTCAAATTTTGGTTTTTTTGATTTTTTAATTTTTGTGGATTTTTTTTATTTTTCAAATTTTCAATTTTTTCTAGATACTGAATTGTGAGTTCGGGGATCCAAAAAAAGTAGGGGGTCCCCATTCCTAATAGGGAATGGGGTGTGCATTGTGGAACCACAACAATTCTCTAAATGAAAAAAGGATGCCTTATCAGAGAACTATACAATTACTTAAAATATCTCTTGGGAGGAGGTGATTCCTTCAACTGGGGGAGGGATTCCTACTATTTATTATAAGTTTGAAAAAGTGGTGATTACTGATAATACTAGTTCAGAGGAGATGGTTTTTGCCTCTTCTAGCTCCAATCATTAGGTTGTAATAGCACATAGGTCCATTGTTGTAGATTTTCTTGATAGTGTCAATGCAATCTACCATGTTATGGTTGAGGTAGTAGTTATTTGAACAACTCTGGAAAAAAGCCCAAGTTTTGTGGCTAGTGGTATTGGTGGTGTTTCGGTCTTCAAATCTCAACTTTAGGCTAAATCTTAGGAGTCTTTTTCCTGGCAAAATAAGATTGTTGTGATTGAGGAGGGTTGGATCCTAGTTACTAGAAAGCACTCAAAGAAATCACATCATCAACTTGATATGACTCTTCAATCCCAAAAGAAGGAAAGGAAAGGAAAAACTTAGTTTGTTGCTTTAATTTTGTTGGTTGTCAAATTTTATTAAACCTCTTAGATGGTTTGGATTTAATGTTTTATATTATGGTAAAAATAGGTTTTGAAGGGACCTCAAAACCCTTTAACAAAAAAGAAAAGATAAAACATGAAGCACTACTAGGTTTTACAAGGACCTGAAACCTAGAGTTTAAACAGTAGCAAAATTAAGTTTTATAGGGACCTGAAACCACAACAAAAATCCAAAAATTGAACCCAGGTTTTATAAGGACCTGGAACCTAGTTTTAACAACAGATAATTACCAGATGAAAGAACCAAAAGCAGAGACCATTTACCAAGACTAGTAAATATAACCAGGACTAGAACAAAAACCAAAGACCAATGACCAAAGATAGTAAAGGCTGCTATTGCAGCTCTTTAATCATTTTGACCACCTCTTTACCAATCTCTGCAACACCTTGAATGGAATCAGTAGCTGAACCACCAGTAGCCTCCATAGCCCTTTTCTTGGAACTCTGCTTAGTTCTCTTACTAGGTCCCCTTGGAGACATAATTTCTTTATTGGTACACTTTCCTAAACTTGCAGCAGTAGCACAAATATTGGAGGTTACCTGTTCCATCTTATTTCCACTTTCCTTAATTAGTAGCCGAAGATTTTCTTCATAGTCCTTGATTTTATCTAGTATATTACCCACCTACACTTCCATTTGACTTAGCTTGGCACATTCCATATCTTGGTTTTGTTGCACCTTTTCCATTTTCCTTTTGAGACTCATTAGTTCATTATACATCCATGAATTAGCTCTTAGCGTGGTATCTACTTTAAGTTTTGCAATATGCAAAAAGGAGAGCATAAAATCCATTTGAAGAGAGTCATTTTTATCCTTCTCCATTTCTTCTCTGTCAGAAGACTCGTCCTTCTCTGTCTTTTCCTCCTCCCTCATATTTATAGGGTCCTCCTTAGCCTTCTCCATTTTCTCTTTATCATCTCTTACTCCCTTGGAATGGTCACTCTGATTTCCATCTTCACCTACATTACCTGACCTTGAATTTTTCTCACTACTCTCTTCCTCATCTTCCTTTCCACTGTCCCCCTTGCTATTAGGGTAGCCTTCCAAATTTGAGCTAAAATCTCCCACATCTGTGTTTCTCTCTTCCTCCAGATTTTTCTCCTCCTTATTTTTTGAGTTATCAAATTGAGTAATCTCTTCAACATTTTGCTGAGGAGATTGTTGGGTTTCATGTTTCAGACTCCTCCTTTTACCCTTAATAGCTTCATCACCCTTACTCTTCCTAGAGTAAGTTTTAGTAGTGAAACCCTTCTTTTTGTCTAACAAAGGAGAAGATACAATGGCCATTTTTTTACAATGACCCTCTATAAGAAGAATCAACCCTTCATGCAGAATAGGATGTGACTCTTTTTTCCTATGAGCTGGCAAATTTTGGAGAAGAGAGAATCTCAAATAAAAAGGAAATGACCATCTATCTTTGTGCCTAAAATTATTAAGGAAGACAAAGTGAAATTTATGCACATGTTTAGCTCTACCATCTAAGATAAAATACCCATGAGTACATGAAAGCATATCTTCCCAAATGACCTTTATCTAACCTAGTTCATAGAAATCACCATTTTTATCTAAGTTTTTGTCCTTTGCTTCCCTTTTGGGAAATTTCTTGAATGTTGCATTTGAAATACTTATTTCTTTTCTAAACTTAATGCCTTCCATTGGTAAGCCTATAACCTCTGCTATGAATTCCTCTATCAAATGCATAGTCATGTCATGCATGTAACGTCCTGCCAAGGGATTCAAAAGAATTAACCTAAAGTTTCACTAAGTTTGCTAAACATTTTTTTTTTAAAGTAAGAAAGTATGACATACACATCAAACACATAGTAGCGGAAGCAATGACATGTAATCATCGACAAGCATACATTGCAAGTTACATTTCTTAAAGATCCCAAGACGTTGAGTCACGTTTAAATTTAATTAATTCTAAGTCTAACAAATACCACATAAATATGAAAGAATAATCAGAAGTCCCATGTCCATATTATACATTTGTTCCGAATGCCTCTTGGCAAATTAATTCGGAATGCTCAATCATCCACTGTACAAGTCACAGGGTATGAAAGGCTTAAAAGAATATACATATGTAAAGATCAATATACAACATCCTCAAATCCATGATACAAAGTAAAGTAAAATATATGAAACTATTCACCATACATGATACATCCATAATGATAAAACATCTATCATAAAATCTAACCATCCATCATAATAATCCAAGAACATAGTGAAGGTAAATGCCAATCATGAAATCTCCAGCCACGGTGACCATGGAACAGATCTCAATGATAAGAGTAAAAGCACTACCACCCGACCGCGTGGAACCTAAATGGTCCACTCCCACCGCGCTGAGGAGATAGTCTCAAGTCCCAAATAGTATAACAAAACCTATAATCAAAAATACTCTCTAAGTCCAGGAAATCCTATAAGTATGCTAACTCAAGGGTCCCTAAAAAAGATCGACATCTAACTCCCAGAGGTACCACAAGACACGTAGGAAACCTAATATGCAAGCGGGAAAGTGTCATCGCAAAAGTCATGTAGAAGTTACCTGAGCAATCCCTTAGGAATCCTGGGTCCCTACTGATCCTGCGACCACTAGTATCCTCTCATACTGACGAGGCATACTATGGAATGCAAGGTCGTAACCAAGCGTTCTCTCTACCCCATCCTAGTCTGTACTAGCACTCATGGCATGGGAGAGAACATACAATTATCTTGTTAGGTTCATTTTCTCTCATTTAGTGTAAATGTTTTCACTTATTAAAAATGACTTACAATGGGTTTCTCAAGGCAGCCTCTTAGGGCTCCGAACCCCATTGCAAGCCACTTCCTGACTCTACACATAGATAACCTACCCTAGCTCATGAACTCGTAAATCAAAGAATCATAATAAAACCACCTCAGTCCTATACGAGCAACTGAAAAACACCATAAAAAGATAATCCACAAAATTACATCAGTTCTTCATGAGCAATAGATAACATCAAATAGTAATCATGTAATCACAACAGTTCTCTATCAGCAACTGAAGGCATCAATGATAAGTCACAAAATCCAATGGTTCTCTAATGAGCAACTAGAAAGTAATACAAGTATAACTGATTGAGACTCAGAAATGGTTAAGTTAGGTATTCTCAAATACATACACCTCAGCTTCACACAAGGAAACTGGAAAGCAACAACAAACAGTAACACAATCATGTCATAGAGCACTTCATCACATTACCATGGTCAGGTTAAGAAAGATCGAGACCAAATCATCATGACATCACATTCACAACCCTCGAGCCTCTGGTAACAACCTAAACTGGTCAATGCTAAACCAACCCCAAAACATTCAAAGTACAAAGACAACATCAAAGTCTCAGGGATTGGATCTGAAAGTATATTGTTTGAGTTAAGGTAAGGTTTATGTTTCAGTTTAATGTCAAATTCAAGTAACTAGGTTTTCTCAACTACCCTTTACGATTATCCCTTTCTATAATAACTTTCATTAAATCAATATCCAAATTTATAATTTAGTCAAATAAAATTCATTATTAATTAACTTAATTAAACTAATTTTTAATTAAATTAATCAATAATCATTTGATCTAATTACTTATTTTAATCTAACCATTAATTGTTAATTTATTAATATTTAAGCAAAATTATTAATAAATTAAAATTTACAAACTATGTCTATGCATTTAATATTTATTTATTAAATATTAATAAAGTTTAAACTATTATAAAATTAAATATATTATAATTTTATTATTTAAAAATTTTAAATAAATAAAATTTGTTTTTAATAAATTATAAAAAAAAAAAAAAACGAAATCAAAGTTTTTTATATTTTTTTTTATTCACACAATGTTTATAGCCCATCGGCTTGGCCGCAGGCCTGCGGTCGCAGGGCCTGCGGCGGCAGTACTCTGTACCTACCGTCGCAGTACCTGCGATGCAGGTACAGTCGGCCTCCGACAGTGGGGGGCGGGTACGGGGTGATTCCCTCCCCCCCCCACTATTTTTTATTATATATATATTTTTATATATTTTATTTTATTTTATTTTAATATAAATAAAATAAGTTTTATTTTAAAAATTAATTTTGTTTAATTTTTAATAAAAACAATTTCTTCCAAAGGATAAATATGTAATATATAAATATATATATATATTTTTTTTTTTTAATTTATTTATCTAGAACTTTTCAATTTAAAAAAAATCAAAACCCCTACTAAATTAAATGTTAATTTCTAAATCAAGAAAACAAGGGTTCTAATAATTCATCTAGTCTCCATGGATACAGAAATTATTGAAGAGCAATTAATAAATTCACAATATTGAACTGTTAAAACTTTCATCACAGAGAATTTAGATCTACAAACCCCAGACACGAAGAAGACAGGAAGGGATAATTGCATATTTAATGGATAGTCAAAACACAAGACCCTACCTGATCCTGATGCTATTGTGCAATCTCCAGGAACTGTATGCGAATTCGCTCATCTCAATAACCTTCCCCTCCAAGACTTTCTTCGTATCAGCCTTCTGAAATTTGCTTCCAAAAATTGCCTCCCAAAAATTCTCGTCCAAATTCGTCTCTCTCAAAAATGAACCCCCAAAGTTGTGATAAGCAATTTCTCCTCAATTCCGGGCACTAATTGTGCGTTTACCCAAGAAGACTCTTTGCACAACTCAGTTAACTCCAATTTAACTTTTATTATCTTTTCTTATTCTTTTGCATTCAACTTTCATGCACATTAAGTTGAATTATTAAATAACTTTATTTAAAATTTCACTTGACTTCAATTCTTAATTAATTTATTACTTTAAATCTTATGTGCACTTTTAAGAAATTAAAATAACATTATTAATTTTTATAATTTAATCTTTTAATTTAATTCTTAAATTTAACTCATGTTTAGATCATGCGATCTAGAATTCTTAATAAATTAATATCTTTCAACTTTTAATTTATTTTAGAACTTAATTGATAACATATTTGATTAATTTAAATAACAATGATATTTAGCATTTATTTAAAAATGAACTCCAAATATATTATTATTAAATTAAATAAATATTATCCTGTTCTAAATATATCTTGAACTTTAATCTCCAACTTTAATTCTTTTATTTAATTAATTAATTAATTAAATATAAAGATATCATAATAATTCTTTATTAAATTAAATCATTAATTAGTCTTTTTAATTAGAATTAATTAATAGAAAATACACCAAGGACTCATAAAGCAACATACGAAAACCCATCATAGAAAAATACATACCAAATCAAACAAAAGGGTTATAATCACAAAATTACATCATTTGATGCATTCGGAGGGTACTTAACTTAGATACTTGTCCTAATTATCAATTAGGACAATTGGCTAAAGGGTTTAGGATTTGGACTTAAGAGTTTATCTCCCCTCTCTTACCATTGAGACAGTGCGATAGGGTACGCTCATCCTGACAATTTAGGAAAGTCGATACCCGGTACCTGCAACCTGCATAAAATCCACGCATGTACAAACACAATATTCTAAGCTAAACAGACAATGGTAGGAAGTGGTGCATCGTGTAGATCTCGACTAGCAGGTGACTATGACTCCCTTCCTTAACCATATCAGAAACACCATACATAAATAAAACAACACGCACACCATACACATGCAGTATGGGGTAAGTATCCATAAGAAGCACATAAAATATTAAGCCATCTAACTAATCATCATCGATAACTAAAACCATTGAATAATCATCATACATGCATGAAATATAGAGTACCAAGTAATCTCATCATATAATAAACTGAGTGTAAACATCATTTGATAATCTCTAAAATAATAATACTACTCATCAAACATAAATTGGCTTAAAAGAGTTTGGCAATCATATCATAAATGTAGCTCGAAAATGTAAACTAGGGGCAGGCACTACAATGCAGAGAAACCCTATCTTCTATCTATTTTTTAAAGAACACCACAGTAACATGAGATTTAAACCCATAAAGATGCTCCAAATAATTGGTCACATTCCCCTTTTGCAAAATCTTCCATACATCCACTTTAGCCTTCCAAGCCTTACAATTTTGTGGTTCCTATTTTCATGGCTCTCCACCCATTTCTAGAGAACTCAAATTGCTACAACAAACCAATATCAATAGAAGGCAGAAAGCAGAAGAGTTAATCACATACCATGCATTCATTGAAACAAATAAAACATGCCTTAAAACTAATATGTGTGTTGCCAAGATTAAAATTTCATAAATGCACCTCCTCAGGGAAGGAACACTGGCATCCATAGCCACACTCCCAAATATCATTAAATTTCTTATCTTAGCAAATATTTCCCACCATTGCATGAGTAGCATCATAATTAATGAGGGCTTTGAGATCCATGTTTTTCCTTAGGTCACAATTCCATGTCATCTTATATCCCATTTGGCTCACATAGTTGGCAATCCAATCTGCCACGACATTACCTTCACAGTATGTATGGGATATAATCACTTTTTCAAATTTATTCATTAAAGTTTTAATTTCCATAACACTTTCCTCAATCGATCAGGTAATAGAATTTTTATTATTAAGCATATTAATAATGTTTAATGAATCTCCTTCCATCCAGAGGTGCAGACAACTAGTTTCAACTCCAAGCCTCGTAGTATAAAGAGTAGCAATAGCCTCTGCTATGTAACTATTAGAATTACCTATAGGTATTGCAATTACATCAATTATATTACCTCTATGATCTCTCAAGACACCTCCACACCCTACTCTACCCAGATTTCCCTTAGTAGCACCATCAAAGTTTCCTTTAAGCCATCTGATAGGAGGAGCCTTCCATCTAGTTGTCAATCTTGGGTCATCTTTTTTCAAATTAGAACCTTTTGGTCTCATCAAAGAATCAATTTGAAAATTTTGATCACTTTTTCTCTGAGACTTAAAATTTTCCTTTATTGCTCTAACAATATATTGTCCAAGCACCCATCCTAGCAATTCTTTATTTCTAAAAAATCTATTATTTCCTTCTTTCCAGATGCCCCACCATAAATGGGGAAGAGTTATTTTCCATAGAAAATCAACATCAGGATCCTTAGAAGGACACCTCCAACTTTTAAAACAAATTTCAACATTATTTTGATGAACCCAAGTTATATTCCAGTAGATGAGATAGCAGTCCACACTTGTTGACTGTAAGAACAATTCAAGAACAAATGATCTCTATCTTCAAAACCTTCTTTACATAAAGTACATCTGTTTACTACATTAATGCCTCTCTTTTGCAAGTTATCCTAGGTAAGGATTTTGTTTTGAAGCAAAATCCAATAGAAGATGTTTATTTTTGGTATGAGACCCTTTATCTAGGCTTGAGACCATAAAGGTTGATTTCCTTTCTCCTTACAAGTAAAAAATGAAGATAGTTTGAACTAACCACTAGGATCACCATTCCATATCATATCATCCTCACAGTTGGGAAATAGAGAAAAAGCATTCAAGGTTTGGATTTAATGTTAATCTTTCTTAATTGTGGTTTTCCAGTTGGCTTTGGATAGTGTTATCATTAACAATCTTTGGCTGGTCTATTTTGGGTTGTTGTGCCTAATCTGTGTTACCAACTCTTGGGATAACTATTGTATTAGTTGAAATTATTGGAAATCTATCTTTGAAGATATTGTAAAGGGTTTTGGGGCCCCATCAAAACTTTCTTTTACCATTCATTGAAAACATTTTTAAAAATTTTTTCAGTCATTATTCCAATATTATTTTTACTCCATTTGGTTCTTAAATTTGTCACCCCAAACGGTTTGTCAAGTTTTTGTTGTAGTGTGACTCCATACATAAATCATCCGGGTATCTTTTGTCTACACACTTGTATCCTTTCTTTTTAGGTTTTTTGGCATTTATTTAGCTCTCACTCAGTTTGCTTTTCTTACATCTTTCATGTAGACTTAAGCTTGCTTTAATTTCATGTTAAGGAGCTAGTCTACCCTTGATAAGTTTTTCAAGTAATTGTACAAATTCAAGGGTAACAATATCCCCTTGAAATAAAATCAAGTATTTGATCCTCAATTGTCTCAATCTTTCTATATTTTTTTCTTTCTTTTTTGTTTATGTCTCGCTCTTGGATCTTCTTTGTGGATGTTATATCCTAAATAACCACTCTTATAAATGATTAGCATGACATAACATCCCTAAGCTTGATCCTCTCCCCTTTTCTCTTCTGAAACTTCCCAAGTAGTTAGGCTTTATCCTACAATAATGTATTGACATTAATTTTATAGTATTTTCTCAAGATCTATGCCCTTTCTTTTTGGTTTCCTTTGTTTGTTTTGTTGAACTCGCCAGTTTGGTCTTCTTTTGGTCATAAATGGTTTTGACTCCCCGGACTCTCTTCCTCTCTCTATTATTTACCTTAATTATGTTTAGGAATTTTTCCTTCTTTGCATACACATGCTATCTATTTCACAAAAAAATTCTTTCATTTTATTTTATTTTACCTCCTTAGGATCCCCCTATTAGTGTTATACCCTTTATATTCATGCTTATAAAAGAATGACTATAAGGAGATAACACTTCCATAAGAGATCCTTGTTATCAATGTGTCTTCTTTATCTTTTATTGATTTCTTAATTCTATTTTTTTTAATCATCATGTTGCAATAGGGCATAGGTCCATTGTTGCAAATTTTCTTGATAGTATCAGCTCAATCTAGCATATTACAGTTTAGGTAGTAGTTATTTGAACAACTCTGGAAAAAATCCCAACTTTTGTAGCTAGTGGTATTGGTGGTGTTTTGGTCTTGGGATCTCAACTTTAGGCTAGATCTTAGGAGTCTTTTTATTGGCAAAATAAAGTTGCTATGATTGAGGAAAGTTGAATCCCAGATACTTGAAAACACTCAAAGAAGTCTCCTCCTCAACTTGATATGACCCTTTGATCCTAAAAGAAGGAAAGAAAAGGAAAAACTTAGTTTGTTCCTTTAATTTGTTGGTTGTTAGATTTTATTAACCCTCTTAGATGGTTTGGATTTAATGTTAATCTTTCTTAATTGTGGTTTTTTAGTTGGCTTGGGATAGTGTTATCATTAACAATCTTTGGTTGATAAGTAGGAGATGATTTCCACAGCTAGTCAAATTGTGATGTGAATATCAGGATTTAACTGTGTGATTTTTGAGTCAAACTCGATGACCCATGTTTCATGAGTAGTGATTCAACATGAATCCATCTCTCATGAGAATAAATGGAACACTTAGCACTCATTGGATCTAGGTGATGCTCACAGGGGTGAAGCACCGAGACTTCCCAAGAGGTCACCCATCCCAGTACTACTCCAGCCTGAGCACGCTTAACTGCGGAGTTTCCTTCACAATTAAACCCAAAGCTTGCAACCCCATTTGCAAAACCTTCACCAAGTGTTGTGCCTTATGAACCATTCATTAGAAAGCCCCTTAAACTCATCAATTGATAAGTAGGAGATGATTTCCATAGCTAGTCAAATTGTGATGTGAATATCAGGATTTAACTGTGTGATTTTTGAGTCAAACTCGATGACCCATGTTTCATGAGTAGTGATTCAACATGAATCCATCTCTCATGAGAATAAATGGAACACTTAGCACTCATTGGATCTAGGTGATGCTCATAGGGGTGAAGCACCGGGACTTCCCGGGAGGTCACCCATCCCAGTACTACTCCAGCCTGAGCACGCTTAACTGCGGAGTTTCCTTCACAATTAAACCCAAAGCTTGCAACCCCATTTGCAAAACCTTCACCAAGTGTTGTGTCTTATGAACCATTCATTAGAAAGCCCCTTAAGCTCACCGGGACTTGCTAAGTGTTCCATTTATTCTCATGAGAGATGGATTCATGTTGAATCACTACTCATGAAACATGGGTCATCGAGTTTGACTCAAAAATCACACAGTTAAATCCTGATATTCACATCACAATTTGACTAGCTGTGGAAATCATCTCCTACTTATCAATTGATGAGCTTAAGGGGCTTTCTAATGAATGGTTCATAAGGCACAACACTTGGTGAAGGTTTTGCAAATGGGGTTGCAAGCTTTGGGTTTAATTGTGAAGGAAACTCCGAAGTTAAGCGCGCTCAGGCTGGAGTAGTACTGGGATGGGTGACCTCCCGGGAAGTCCCGGTGCTTCACCCCTGTGAGCATCACCTAGATCCAATGAGTGCTAAGTGTTCCATTTATTCTCATGAGAGATGGATTCATGTTGAATCACTACTCATGAAACATGGGTCATCGAGTTTGACTCAAAAATCACACAGTTAAATCCTGATATTCACATCACAATTTGACTAGCTGTGGAAATCATCTCCTACTTATCAATTGATGAGCTTAAGGGGCTTTCTAATGAATGGTTCATAAGGCACAACACTTGGTGAAGGTTTTGCAAATGGGGTTGCAAGCTTTGGGTTTAATTGTGAAGGAAACTCCGCAGTTAAGCGCGCTCAGGCTGGAGTAGTACTGGGATGGGTGACCTCCCGGGAAGTCCCGGTGCTTCACCCCTGTGAGCATCACCTAGATCCAATGAGTGCTAAGTGTTCCATTTATTCTCATGAGAGATGGATTCATGTTGAATCACTACTCATGAAACATGGGTCATCGAGTTTGACTCAAAAATCACACAGTTAAATCCTGATATTCACATCACAATCTTTGGTTGGTCTATTTTGGGTTTTTGTGCTTAGTCTGTGTTACCAGCTCTACGGGTAACTATTGTATCAGTTGAAATTATTGGAAATCTATCTTTGAAGATATTGTAAAGGGTTTTGGGGGCCCATCAAAACCTTCTTTTAGCATTCATTAAGAACATTCTTTTTTAGTTTTTTAGTCATTATTCCAATATTATTTTTACTCCATTTGGTTCTTAAGTTTGTCATTCCAAATAGTTTGTCAAGTTTTGTTTGTAGTGTGACTCCATACATAAATCATTAGGGTATCTTTTTTCTACACACTTGTATCCTTTCTTTTTATGTTTTTTGGCATCTATTTAGCTCTCACTCAGATTTCTTTTCTTACATCCTTCATGTAGACTTAAGCTTTCTTTAATTTAATGTTAAGGATCTAGTCTACCCTTGATAGTTTGTTTAAGTAATTGTACAAATTCAAGGGTAACAATATGCCCTTGATATGAAATCAAGTTTTTGATCCTTAGTTGTCTCAATATTTCTATGTTTTTTTTTCTTTGTTTTTTATGTCTTGCTCTTGAATCTTCTTTGTGGATGTTATATCCTAGGTAATCACTCTTATAAACGATTATCATGACATAACGTCCCCAAGCTTGATCCTCTCCCCTTTTCTCTTCTCAAACTTCTTAGGTAGTTAAGCCTTATCCTACAATAATATATTGACATTACTTTTATAGTATTTTCTCAAGATCTAAGTCCTTTCTTTTTTTTTCCTTTGTTTGTTCTATTGGACTTACCAATCTGGTCTTCTCTTGGTCATAAATGGTTTTGACTCCCCAAACTCTCTTCCTCTCTCTATTATTTACCTTAATCATGTTTAGGCCTTTTTCCTTCTCTGCATACACATGCTATCTATTTCACAAGATTTTTCTTTCATTTTTTTTTCCTTTACCTCCTTAGGCTCCCTCTATTAGTGTTATACCCTTGATATTCATGCTTATAAAAGAATCGCTATAAGGAAATAACACTTCCATAAGAGATCCGTGTTGTCAATTTGTCTTCTTTATCTTTCATTGATTTCTTAATTCTCTTTTTTTATCATCAGGTTGTAATAGCACATAGGTCCATTGTTCCAAATTTTCTTGATAGTGTTAGCTCAATCTAGCATGTTATAGTTCAGGTAGTAGTTATTTGAACAACTATAGAAAAAATCCCAAGTTTTGTGGCTAGTGGTATTGGTGGTGTTTCGGTCTTGGGATCTCAACTTTAGGCTAGATCTCAAGAGTCTTTTTCTTGGAAAAATAAAGTTGCTATGGTTGAGGAGGGTTGGATCTCATTTACTAGAATACACTCAAAGAAGTCTCCTCCTCAACTTGATATGACCCTTCGATCCCAAAAGAAGGAATGGTAAGGAAAAACTTAGTTTGTTCCTTTAATTTATTTATTGTCAAATTTTATTAACCCTCTTGGATAGTTTGGATTTAATGTTAATATTCCTTAATTGTGGTTGTTTAGTTGGCTTTGGATAGTGTTATCATTAACAATCTTTGGTTGGTATATTTTGGGTTGTTCTGCCTAGTCTGTGTTACCAAATCTTGGGGTAACTGTTGTATCAGTTGAAATTATTGGAAATCTATCTTTGAAGAGATTGTAAAGAGTTTTGGGGCCCCATCAAAACCTATTTTTACCATTCACTGAAAATATTCCTTTTTAGTTTTTCACTCATTATTCCAATATTATTTTTACTCCATTTGGTTCTTAAGTTTTTTGTCCCAAACACATTGTCAAGTTTTTTTTGTAGTTTAACTCCATACATATATCATCAGAGTATCTTTTTTCTACACACTTGTATCCTCTCTTTTTTAGGTGTTTTGGCATCTATTTAGGTCTCACCTAGCTCTCTTTTCTTGGATCCTTCATTCAGACTTAAGCTTGCTTTAATTCCATGTTAAGGATCTATTTTACCCTTGATGGTT